>VNJV01005448.1:0-58908 GCA_008042635.1 Drosophila nikananu | reverse complement strand
ATAAATTCTATTGAAATGAGAGACTTTGGTATCCTTTAAGGTGGAAGGGTTTTGCGTAGAGTACTAAGTTATTTTTATCCGTCATTCCGTCCGTTTCTACGCAAATTAGTCCCTCAGTTTTGAAGCTATCTGAATGAAACTTTGCCGCTGGTCTTCTATACGCTCTCACTACTACACGGGCCGGAACGGGCCGGATCGTCCGACTATATCATATTGCTGCCATAGGAATTTATTTTGAAACCTTTTTTGCTTGCAACATTTAGTTGTTCAGAGGTTTTATGATCGTAATTTGGCTTAAACTCAACGGATTTCAGTGTGGTTTGGTATTTTCTTCTTAGTTTTTAATGGAGAACTTTTCTGCATTTAAAACTCGATTTCTAATTTTTTGTCAATTTTCACGATGTAACCCCTTTCATTTTTTTGAAAAAAATGGGTACATTTTTGGCTCAAAAATCGCGAACACCTTCAGTGGTTTTTCGATCGTAATTTAACTCCAAATTCCTCCCGATTTTCCGTCTCATTTGCCTTGGATTTAAATTAACATCTTACTAAACATTTCGATTGGACAAAGAATCATAAATTCATTGAATTCAAAGAGCGGACACGACACCCAAATACGAAAAAAGTTTACTCGTTCCGTTCCTTAGAAAAAACACCCACGAATACTTGTTTTTGTTACAAAAAATTTCACATCGATAAAAGACATTCGCCATGGAGGAAATCACGCCTTTCGACAAGGTCGGCTTCTTGGAGAGCTATCTGCTGAAGCACAAGGAGCTGGGCAAGCGGCAGCGCGAGTACAAGAAGATCCTGTCCAGCAAGCTCAAGTCGCGCAAGGAGACCATCATCGAGGCCAGCTACGAGACGGCCAACGATCAGTTGGAGGAGGAGAAGAACGACCTGAGGGCCCAGATCTGGGTGGCCAGCGGTACCACACATAAGAGGAACAACGAACGCTGCCTAGAGCTGATCCGCTGCCATGTCGAGTGCCAGGAGAACCTCTCGCAGGACATCAACTCGCTGAAGACCTCCATCCTGAACATGGAGCGCGAGACGAGTCGAATGGCCAAGCAAATCTACAATCTGAACCGGCTGACAATTCCCGACCAGCAGCACCAGGCCTATGTGATGAAGGCCCGCAAGCGGTTGACCATCTTGGAGAACTCGCTGGAGGTGGGCGTGCGGCAGGAGTGCGGCTTCACTGCGGCCAATGCCGAGTTGCGGGAGCAGCTCATCCGCATCCTCAACCACCGCACCTTTTTCAACGACTCGTACACCAAGATGGTGCAGAAGCTGAACAGCGACAAGAAGTATCTCTTGGATCTCATTGAGTACGCGGTGAACACCTTTGATGGCTGCATTGAGGTCTACGAGAAGATCGACATGCTGGTCAAGCGGGAGGCCAAGGAGCGGGAGCTTAGGCGTGTGGAGATGCAGGGCATCATGCGGAAGGTGGCCGCCGACGGCGACAACAGCGCCTTCCTGCAGTGCAAGTCCAGGGCCAGGGAGCTGGCCGATCTGCAGCCCAAGGAGTACAAGCGACGCGATGAGTTCCGGCGCATCCACAACAAGAAGATCAATCTGTACAACTCGGTGCTGCAGAAGATCCTCGAGTACACGGACTCTAACAACGTGGACGAAGTGATCGAGAAGTTCCAGCAGCAGGAGAGCCTCTACTATTCCTTCTTCAACTACGCCAACGAGATGAGCTACCACATCACGCTGCTGAACAACTCGGTGAACCGCCTCTTCGAGGACATTGTCGCTTTGAAGAAGGACAACTCGAATACGCTGCAGGACCAGCTGGATGAGATCGCCAGCCTGGAGGCCAAGGTGCGTGACAAGGAGGAGTCGAACATGGAACTGCACAAGGCCAGGGAGAGCAACGATGCCCGGCTCGAGAACCTCTTACAGGGCGTGGAGACCATCTGTGAAATGTGCTCCATCGATGCCTCCCCGCTGGCGAAGTTACTGGGTGATCACACTCACGTCAACTTGGTCAACGTGAGCCGCTTCCTTAAGATTCTCGAGGTGAGAGTCCAGGAGCTGACGGCCAGCGTTTATGTGACAGAGCGCCAGGAAGTTGGCCGCTTCGACTTCGTGGTCAAGCAGATCGAGAAGATTTGCGAGCTGCCCACTGATCTCAACGACATTGTGCTGACCCAACAGTGTCCCGAGTGCGCCGAGGGCGAGGCCTTCAACATGGACGAAGGCGGCGACGGCGTTCTGGTCCACACGGTCACCGAGGCCAAAAAGAAGCTGTACGAGAAGGTCACACAGCCGGAGATGCAGTACCGTCTTCACAGCATCAGTCAGTGCCGACTGCCGCGCTCACGTCTCCTGGCCGCCAAGCGCAATATGTAGAATCTGATTTAACAAGGGATCATCACTCTTTTCGGTTTATGTTTTAACTAGTGTGATGTCCTAGAATCTATAACACCTAATGCTTAAAATTCTAAACATTTTCGGTTCCGACTATAATAAATTTAAAACTTGTTATGGATGCAAACACTTCTTTGAAGGAAGCCAACACTGCGTATGAGTGTTTTATATGGGAACCATTCTTCAGATTACACATACTGATACGAAATCTACATGCAATACTTCAAATTATTTGTTTGCTTTGAATTATCCCCAATTGTTGTTAAAAGGAAAACTCAAATATATATATTCAATTCATGCTATTGATTTTATTGATTAAATCTAAACATATCGACTAAAGATTCATATACTGGTGCTAGATGTTTGGTAGGTGGAATGCATTAAATAGTTTCGGGGCGAGGATGATCGTACGTAGCTAGTAGATTCTGCGGCCAAGTTCTTTTTGTTTAGGAGCTGGTCTTTTCCTCCTCTTCACCTAAGCCCAAGCCGCTGATCAGGCCGCCAAGGAAGCTGTCCACAATGGGATTGCCACTGCCTGCAGCAGCACCGGCACCAGGAGCGGCTCCAGGAACGGGAACCGGAGCGGGAGCAAGTGGAGCAGCGTTAGCTGTTCCGCAATCGTACATGCGGTTGAGTTTCTGGATATCGGATTCAGAGAAGCCGTTCCTCTGGCCCATCTTGTCGGCGCCGTTGGCTTGCTGCAAGGGAATTAACGATAGTAAATAAAAGTTAAATGGAACTAGGAATAATTGGCCACTTACCATGGCCACAATGGTGGGCTGCCCGTTGATGGAGAAGGCATTCTTGGAGTAGTGCATCACACTGCCGTAGTCGTAGGGCACTCCAAAGGCCTCGGTGCGGGCGGCCTTCTCGAAGTTGTTCATCGCCGAGGACTGGACGTTGTTGTACTGGATGGCCACATAGCCGTCGCGCTCCATGCGATTCTGCTCGTGCAGGAAACCCAGGGCGTGCATCAGCTCGTGCATGGCGGTACCGGGACGGCTTAGGCAGCCGGGGGACTGCAGATTCACCTCCTGCTTGCCACCCACGCGGCCCACAGAGGACCAGCAGCCGGAGTTGTCGCTCCGAATGGAGATGTAGTCCCGCTCCGAGCTGCGGCGCACAAAGCGGATGCAGGTGCGACGATGGTACTCGGCAATGGCATTCTCAATGGTGGCCATGTCGCGGGCATTGAAGGTGCCACGGATCTCGTAAGGAACTACGCCATTGGGCCAACGGGAGGATTGCGTGGGCAGGCCATTCTTCATGATCAGATCCGTTTGGGGCACCAGCATATCGCCCTCCAGGTAGCTGCCCAGCTCCTCAGGATTCATCTCATCCGAGTCGGCACTAAAGTTGCCCACCAGCGCGGCGGTCATCTCCTCATCCGGCTTACCAAAGAGAGCCGTTCCCAGCGGCGTGAGATCAATTATGTCCTGGCCCAGTTTTGGAGGCGCCTCCTCGATTCCTGGCAGCTCAACCACCTCCGTGTCGTCCGCGTCATCGTAGGACACAAAAGGAAGGGCCTGGCAGGTGGTTAGAGCCAGAGCTAGGACTAGAAATACCTTTGAATTCATTGTTGGACTGCAAATCGGTTGGCTTGTGTTAGCTTTCCTCTTGACTGAATAGCTAGACTTGGACTGTGCTGGGTTCTGGTCTGGCTCGGATTTATATATTCCCCAGCATAATCTCGCCGACGTCTTTATCGCCCTTCTGCCAACCCCGGTGGCGGTGGCTTTCATATGCATAAACAAGTTTTCCACGCGGAAACCTTCGCCGGATCTGCAGTCGTCATCGCTGCCGGCTTCTTGGATTGTGGATTGTCACACGCTTTATGGCCAGGAGTAAATATTTGGCCAGCGCTTATTCATGGAGCTGTGGACTGTGTGCTGTGGGTGGGTGGCTCTGCTCGGCTATTGCCATAAAGTGTATCAGTAGTTTGTTTGCATATCCAAAGTTTAACGACACTTAATTCGTAATTTTTCGCCCCCAAAGCGATAACCGATAAGCACTATCGCGCCGGCGACCTCTTCGCTTTATGGATTTATACCGCTCACTGTGCTGAGATATCCCGGAATAATTGGCCGGGGATTTGGAGTGGAAACAGCACACGCACACGCGGAACATTTAAATAATTCATTTGGAAATGTCTTGCATTGAGGCCTGCGGATCGCAAATGGCATTGAAAAAGTTCACTCACAATTTTTGGGAGTACGTGCTTTAATTTAAGGAAGCAAACTGGGTTTTTGTTCCTCTTTCGCTTGTTCAGAAACAACTTCAATTCCTTGCACAAACTTCATATACAGCTAATGACAGATTGATTACAACTAACAGAGTGATGGAGAGAGCTCGGCTAGGACCCCCACAAAATATGATTGAAATGAGACTTGCGCACTCTTAAATACTAAATATTATTCACATGGCGGCGGCGACTTCAATAGATGCTTGGGGAAAAACAGTGAGCTGAGAAAAATCCCAAAGACTCCGCTCATTAGCCAGAACAGAAAAGAACACATCTGTGTTTGCTCTGGCCACGAATTAAGTTCAAGTGCACTCGGCACATGTTTGCCCGGCTAACGAACGCAGCTGGCATTGATGATAGACATGTTAGTTATTCCTAGGTATCGAAGCTCATTTCTACCACCATATTGGAATCTGAGGCAGAGTGCTTCTCCTCTTCGTCAAACTTAAGCTTTAGCTTCAGCTTGTCAGAGTTGAGGACGCGACGACTGTTGGCCGTGATATTCTTGGCCACATCCCGCAGAGCGGCACTGCAGATCTCATCGATGGTGGTGGAGTCGTCCATGAGGTCCTCTATGCAGGTCTTCAGGATCGTTGAGGTCACAATGCAGTCCCTGTTTAGGGCCAAGCTCTTATGGAACGACTCGATGGCGCTGTCCAAGTTGCCCAGCAGGGCGTGAATGAATCCAATGGAGGTGTAGGTCGTGGCATTCTGTGGCTTCAGGAGGAGGGCCTGAAAAAGATATATACCGATGTATAATTGACATTCTATACATAAACTTCTCATGTGCGTACATTTTGAAAGTTATATAGGGCCTCCTCATACTTGTGCACCTTGCGCAGCGAGTGACCCAGGTTGATGAACAGTGGCTCCCAGCGGGCCGAGATCTCTTCGTTATTGGTCTTGGCTCGCTGCTTCACGATGTCGACGGTGCACTGGAAAATGGTGGCAGCGCCGTCAAAGAACTCGTACTCATACTTGATCACACCGAGCTCATGCAACACATATACATCCAGGGGAGCAATGTTCATCGCCTGCAGGAAGAACTTCTCCGCAAGCTCCAGATTCTTGGTCAGCCCACACTCCACACCAATGTAGAGCAAAGGCAGATGGCAACCACGCATCAGTTGGGTGGCCTTGAAGTACGCCGCCATAGCCTGTTCGTGTTCATTTTCATTGGCAAAGCTATGACCGTAGGCCAGCCAAGCGGGGCCATACAATCTATCTAAAGCGGTGGCCTTGGATAGGTAACGGCGGGCGGGATCGCTTTTCCCAATCATATCGTAGTAGCAGCCAACGGCATACCAGGAGATGGCCTTGTCGGGATAGCGATCCACCAACTTGTGGGCCACGTAGAAGAGACGATTAAAGTCACCGTTTTCCACCAAGCAGGCGATCTGAATGGTCAGAGCGTTGTTATGAAAGGGATCCACCTTGAGAAGTCTGTAAGGACACACAGTTTGTATCAAAAAAGATTATATCCTAATCGTTATTACTCACTCATTCAGTATTTTTAGGCACAGTTTGTAGTCGCAGTCGTAGAAACACTTTTCCGCCTCGGCAGCCATGAGATCCGTGCTGCGTTGCACACGATTCAGGCAATCTCCGAGGGGAATTAAGGTGTCCGCATCGTGATCCCGGGATCGCCTGCGACTCGAGGAATCGAACATGGAGCGATGAGAGGCATCAATAAGGGAGGAGGCTCGCGACAGGCTCGTTTGCAGCGAAAACGTAGGAGCCTTAAGATCCTCAAGGACTCTGGAACAGAATAAATAACAAAGTTACTTAGTGCAACTACAAAATGCTCCTCAAGAGGACTTACTTCTGGGCGGGCGACATAAACTGACTGGGAGTTAGTGGCACCTTGAGGGCGCTCACCTTGGGCATTTGGGAATCCGAGGAGCAGGTCTGCTGCACCCTCGCCGTAAACTCCTTGATGAACTTCAGCACATCCGGATTGACGATGGGTGAGATCTCCTCGGCATTGCGAGCGGATATCAGCTCGTAGTACTTCTTCAAACGAGATTCGTAGAGTTTCAGGATGAACTTGGCGTCCGTTTCACTGGATTGCTGGGCCAGAGGCAAATGGTGCATCAGCTCGAATTCTGGGGAAAGTTTGCTCATTATTTGGAACTAAATAAGAAGGAGCTCTCTAATTACCCTCCCAGGCCATCAGCATTTCATGCTGCACCAGCGCCTCCAGAGCCTCGAAACAGTAGATAGACTTGTGCAGGGCCTGAACGTAGAAGTCCATGGCCGTGCCGCGATTGTCAAGGGCCTCGTACACCTTGCCCTTCATGAGGTAAATGGAGGCCAGCAGCTCGTTCCGATGGTTCTCCTCGCCACCAAAGACACTGTTGCTCTCGAGGTAGCAGCCACTGCCCGCGTCCACCGGTTGGTTAATCAGGGAGGTGGTCATCATCTCCACCTCCACGTTCTGAATCACGTTGGCCGCCTCAGCGAACTCCTTGGCCGCGTAAAGGCTCTCCAGCAGCAGATTAAAGCACGGCAACGAGCTCTTCTCCAGCTTGTTGTGCTGAATGGTGTAGGCAGCTCTGTGAAACTCGCCCAGCAGGAACATGCACTGCGCCTGGTAATATAAATCCCTGGGCTCCTGTCCACTTAGTACCGCCACCTTTTCTGCCCAAAAAAGCGCCGTGGAATAGCGACGCTGAAAGTGCCAATTTAAATCATTATTCATTGCCGGCTTTTTGTTTTCAGTAATACTTGCCATGTCTATGAACTGTTTGACCAGTTTCCTGTAGACGCAGAGGTCGATGTGGTCACCGGCGCTGTCGGTACTCGTGTTTTCCGCGTCCCCCGGCATTTTAATTTAATAACAATTAATTTTTCAGTATTAAACAATTTTATTGGAAATCGCAGCCGCTGAGCCAGTTAATTGGTCTGGCAACTCCGAACAATCAGCTGTTTTATCATTCACACAGAAGGTAAAATAGTTTTGCACTGTAAAAAATTGGGCAAGCTTATAAATTATGAAAATTTTTTATAGCAACTACCCTGCAGTACCTGTCATCAACGTGTGTCGATGATACGTTGTTGAAACAAGCCCATACAAACGTTGATGAATTTTCGTATGGCATCAAAGTATGGTAAATATGTCTTATAAAATTTCAAATATGCTGAAGGAAGCGGAAGCGCCTTGCCAATACATCGATGTATCGATATGTTCTTCGAGCATCGATGTTGTTTTCAGCGATGTTTTCCGAGAACTTTCGGTGATTTTGAAAAAGCTTATTTGTTAGGCATAAATAAAGTAATAGAATGAAGATTTTTTTCTAATTTATTTCAAAATTTAACTGTGTTTCGAATAGAATAATTATTGACAAGAAATATCGCAAAATATTAAATTAAAAAAAATATTTATATCTTGATAAATACATATTTAGCAATGATTGCAACGTTAGGAAAAGCTGAAAATAGCGAAATATACATATGTATGTTTTAAAAAAATATATTTTTATTTATTCTGTATGTTTTCCCGCATCTGAATTTAAAAATAAGGCAAATATGACGGGGAAAAGTGGAAACATCACAGTTGGTTAGCAGTGGTGTCTTTTTATTTTATAAAAAAGCTGTGTAATAAATGTGTTTAGATTTCGTTTAGCTATTAAAAACATTTTTTAGCGGTTTCCAGTTCCGTTTCCGTTTTCTGAACACCGATTTAGCTTTTCCGGGTCTTGGAAAGTTGGCAACACTGTGTGTTTCTCGCCAAAGAGATAAAGCTCCTGCTCGCAAATGAGATAAAGCTCACTTCGAAAAACCAAACCGACGAAGCAAGTTCGTGAAGCGAGAAACACAAAATATAACATTTTAAAGAAATGTTTAAAAACAGTTGCGGGTGTAGGTATTTGTATTAAAAAAAAGTTGTTAACTAACAGAAATAAATTAAATATTCGCCGGTGGCAACAAAGAAAAGCTTACAATTTCTTGGATTTATTAAATAATTTTTGTTTTCACCAATTAGGAAATTAAAAATTCCGGATTTCCCGCTTCGAAGTAAATTCAGACAACAAATATCACGGAATTCAGTTTCTTCCAAAAATGTTTATGATTTAGTACCAAACATTTCACAGAAAAATAAAATAAATGAGTTTAAAACGGACGATTCTTAGAAATAGTTTATTAACAAACAAAAAGCAATGCATCCGTGAGACGTAGTTTTGGAGAAGAAGCAGGGGAAGCATAAGGAGGAGCGACCGAAGAACGGCGAAAGGCGTGCAAGGCAGAAGTAACAGTTCCAGGCACGGCGGAGTGTTCAAGTGTGTACGAGCAGAAGCAATAGTAAAAATGTGCTTGGCGGACGACAAAAGGAACGGGATGCCATTGCGGATGCAGAATTAAAATTAAATTCACACGAATTTATGCGCGAGGCGCGTGTTTCGGCGAGTCCTGGGTATGTATAGGTGCCATGGGTGTGTGCTGTCTGTGCATGTGTGTGTGTGTATTGGGGAGCCGGCACAACAATTTGTTGACTGAAAATCGGCACAGAAATGGGCCGCTGCTCATTGTCATTCCATCTCGTTCTAACAGTGCGTATTTTACAACCTGCACTATGTACTAGAGTATTTGCCGTTGCTCCCCCTCACACGGTTTTTTGCTTTTCGGCTCACGTCATCTATGTGGTAGGAACAACACCAACGTCTACGACGGCAACAACAAAAACAACCAATCGCCGCCTCAACTACACACTTATTCTTACTACCCATTATTGTACGCACAGAGAGGGACGGACAGAGTGCGAGCGAGCGCGAGAGAGAGGGAGCACGAGACAGGGCTTGGCATCCATCTCGAAAAGCTGCGATGGAGCCATTTTCCAACTCCAACTCATTTCACGCTGATTTATGGCTCTAATAATAGGTTCTCTCAACACACAGCTTCCGCTATCCGGCAAAAGGATTACCACCCGGGGGATAATGCATAGTTGGTGCGCTTGGAGCCGCAAAACGACGGCTCCAAAGTAAACGCCAATGGATTACAGTTAATTACAATTGGTGAGAGTGAGAGGGCTACGCCTTGATCGATTTACGGCACTTAACGCTCAAATGCGTACGCGTGTGTTTTTTGTGCTCCTTGCGCTCGCTCCACTGATTTGGATCAAAAAAAGGAGGACGGTTTATAGGGGAGGGGGAAACTACAAAGGGCCGGCGAGGCGTACTATCATCCATTATCCATTATTTATTCGAGCTTATGCTAATTGTATGTGTCTGCCTTTCAGGTCTTTGGAAATTTGCATCGTTGACGAGGCGGAATAATGAATCGATGACTATTTACTGCTGATACGGCCACATCTGCCAGCTGTCTTTTGGCCTCTCCCCTCTCACCCTCACTCGCATATCCTGTGGACGAAAAGTCAACCAAAATTCCCACTATAACGGCAACGAGGCCCCAGGCCTAACACGGAGTCCAACTCGAACTCAAACCGCAACGAGCTCAAACCTGCGCAGGAGATAAGGGGAAAGAGAGCGAGTGGGAGCCTGCGAGAGAAGCAAGTGCGCGCAAGGACTCTCTGTGGGCAGAGGGTGTGGGCCGGCAGGACGCGGAAGTGGTGACATCTGTTTTGGCGCTTTGTCAGTTGCGGATGCTGCCGAACACCAACACGAAGGCGGACGAGCAAACGAACCGAGCACCAACACCAACGAGCAGGAGCGCAACGTGAACAAGTGTGGAATTGGAATTTTTATTCAAAACAATGCCCCTGCTGCAACAGGTATGTAAATAATAATAAAACCCATTCGCACTCCAGAGCGGTAATTGAAACGCTCACGTACGAGTTCGACTGAAGTCGCACAACGAGGCGCAGCAAGGCGGCGCTTGCCAGAGAGGGCTTACGTACATTACGGAGAGAGCGCATCAGCTGTCCCGGCCTTTGGTTCACCTACCCAATTTGGGAGTCGAAGCTCGCGAGTGTCTGGCGGGCGGGCTATGATCCTAATAGGATTAGTGCCCAACTTTACGCCTCACTTCTGAGAGTTTTGCCACCTTGTTCGTCCTGCCGTCTGCTGCAAATTATGAGTAGTTAAATTCGATTAAACTTGCGGCGTTTTGTCCGCCAGACACTGCAGCGCGCCAGTCCTTTGTAGCGCTGGGGCGGGTAATTTCCTGGGCGTAGCTGTGTAATTGTACTCTTTGTTGCGCAAAATAGTTGCGTGATTTAATTTCGCTCGCCTTTATATGTTTTTAATTAACTTAAATGACATAATTCGATTTGGGCTCGCAGAGCGAGTAGCAAAGTAAATGGAGAAAACGCTGGGTGGCTATTACACTGCTAAAATGATTCTATACAGCCGAATTTGGCATAAAAAGGGATCTTAGTTAAGAGAAATAGTACTTTTAATTTTTCGAAATGTTCCAAAATGTTTTTTACTCTCCGAGAAGAACTGGAAGAATGATTTTCTTTTGGATAATTTGTTTTTAATTGCATTTAGCTCATTTAATTCCTTAAAAATACTTTTAAATCACCTTTAATTTACCTAATTCTATTCTACTTAAGGCCTGGTCCCAAAATATCATTTAGCAGATAGGCTTACCAAGTTCAATTTGAATTTATTTCTCAGTGACTCTAGAAGTTCTTTACCCTTATCCCAAATGATTACAGTCCCACACTCTGACACCCTGACATCCCCTTTAATCCCTTCAAAGTTAATTGTTCTGCCTGACAATCTCCTAGAGGGATATCAATACACATCAAAATTATGTCAGATGTGGCAATTGCCCTTCACCCTTCGTATGAATATAATGATTACAATGTATTTTATGCTGTGATACGCACATGCTAACCAAGCCATCGCAACTAAGCCCATGTCCCGACCCTCGACTAGATTTAAACGGTCCCGAACTGACGACTGTCAATATGTGTGACAGGTTTTTTAAGATGCTTCGCCTTTGGAGCACTTGGTCCCATTGTTGGTAGCGTCTTTGCCTGCCGTTTCTATCTTTGCCACGTCTTCCTACTTCTGAAAAAGTTGCTCATTGTCGACTGTGACAGCAGGACCCGGGCCCCGTCTATTGCTCATCATTCAGGCATTTGACGACAGACGACGACGCACAGGGGTTGAGGAAAAGCTGCCTTGACTACGTCAATGGATTGGGGATGGCACAGAAGGAGGAGTAGGAGGTCCTCGAGGAGGCTGAGGGAGCTGCATCCATGGCCCGAGTTGGCTGACAATGGAGCTGCGCATTTGTTACAATGTTTACACAAATATTTAAGGATAATCCGACGATTTCAAAGGGGTTATTATGCAATTTTTCTTCTCATTTTATTGTGGCTGCTGGCAGCGGCAGCAAAATGGGGAAAAAAAAGATCAAAATAGACCCAACTGAATAACTAAATGCAAAATGTCAATTTCGTCGTGTAAGCAGAGTCCTTCCCCCTTCGTGGGGAGGGGATCTATGGCTGTGTATTCATATTTATTTGCTGGTAATGTCTAAAATGCGTCTACTTCATGGCAACATGGCGTGTACTTAATGTCCTTCTCCCACCTCCATCTCCCTTATTTTCTCGCATCTACAATATATATTTGTAGTATTTATATATTTGCATTCATTTTCATTGCGCCATTGCCCGCTGTTTAAACTGCCTATAAATAATGTGGGGGGTCCGCAAAGGAAAATTTGTCGGTCATAAGAAATGCTGAACATTTTATGTGCCATTTTAAGCCGTGGGATGTGTGTGATATGTGTTTTTGCGCTGTAGCGTCCTGCTCTGCATCCAAGCATATTCATATCCTGCTGTGGCATCATTTCGTAGAACATTTCCTTTTATTGTTTTGGAGTACAAGTGGAGTTCAGCGGCGGTTCGGTCCTTCACTTGAGTATTTGAAATGTAAAAAGACTTTAAAAGTTAAATTAAATTTGAGTTCCCTACAAATAGAAAGCGAAAATAACTATTTATAAATCATATAAACCAAAACGCTTATACCTATGAGAAATATTTGCTTCCATGCCTCTGGATTGTAGGAATCAAGGACCCATTAAAACCAACCTGCCGTAATGGCCACAAAGTGCCTGCATGCAATTGCCAGTTATTAGTCGCTTCAAGTTTGATTTTGAGATGGAAAATCATTGGGATTATTCAAACGCGAACTCGAGGGAAATCCCAGAGGCTGTGAAGTAGAGGAAAGAAGAATCATTTCAAGCAAATCATTGTGCTGGGCGGTATTAACAGTTGGTTATGTATACTTAAGTATATGCCGCAGGCTGTCTACACCAACTAGGGATGTCCACCTCGGCCCCTCAGCCCCAGGTCCCGCATTCAGTCCCAATCCCAGTCCTGCTGCTGCTCTTGCCCAGACTATTGGAATGTCTCGACATTTCGCGCAAATGCCAAAAGTACAAGGCGACCAAGGCGTCTTCCAACAATGCGGTGGCAGCCGGCAGCCCCAGGGCACATCATTAAAATGTCGATACCAAGCAAATCACACGCCCGCCGCCAGCGAGAAGGATAACAACTGCAGGAGCAGCAGCAGCAGCGGCAGCAACAACAATGGGAAAATATCAACCAGGGTGCGTTTGTTGCACTGCTGCGGTGGGTGGAGTCGGCGGTGGCGTATTAGGGCGTAGCCCAGTGCAATATGAGCCTCTGGCATTTAACAAAAATGAGAAAAAAAATAAAAAAGAATTAAAAATGGGGAGGGGCAAAAAAGCACCAGCAAATGGGAGAAAAATGAAAAAGAAAATAACTAAAAAACAGAAAACGAGTGCAAAATTCAATTGAATTTACTTCGCCAGACGTCGCACAATACGCGGCTCAACTAGCATTTAATGCATTGGCAGTGCGGCATGCGTTGTGGTGCAACCGCTCCACCTCCATCCCCATCACCCCTGACCCCCTGAACTGGCCGCCTCATCCTCCTCTCTCCGCGCCAACTTTGTGGTTGAGCGGATGATGACGAAAGGTGGCCGAGGGTATCTGGTTTTCGGCGGAGAGCAGTGGTGGTATGGCGGCATATAGACAATGCTGTTGCGTTATCATTAAAAGCGAACAAAAATGCGGCAAAAGAAAATAGAAGCAAACAGCAATGAGCAGAGCAGCAGCAACATCAACAAACATCACCAACGTTGCCCACAACAACACCAGCAACAGCAGCAACAAAAGGCAACCACAAAAGGCCAGCACCCAGCTGGAGTCGCCTCTTGTTTTCCATACTCTCGCTGAGGTTCCTGCAACTCTGTGTTGACTTTTAGAACGCCCACAAGGGGGAGAATCCGCACTGCGTTTTCATTACAACTTGTCATAAAATGGACTTTGTTTGCCCCAAGAAGCAATAATTCCAAGCTTCTTTTTATTTCTAAATTCCAAGGAATAAGTATGCACATTGTTCAGTCAGGATTATAAGATGGGAGCACATTAAGCTATGCTTAATGGTCATGTGAATGCAAATAATGTGCGGTTAAAGGGATGTTATTAGTTGTCAAGTATTTTATACCTGGAAGTGTATTTCCCCTTCGACTCGATGAAGTACGCTTATAATACTTGTTACATATTTTAAATAAAATCCAGAGCATATTACCTGTAGTGAGAATACAAAGTAATGCCTGGCACTATTAGACCAGCAGAGATCAGTCTGTGCCTTTAATTATGAGCAAATTTGTAAATCTCGTGGCAGCAACTCGTCTCTTCTATCAACTATAGCATACTTTTTAGGGAACGTACAACAAATGCCACCTAAGCGTAGCTATGTGTTTTTCTATCAATATGTTTACGCATTTGGAAATTTCTAAAGTCTGCAATTAGTTTTGCTTTGTTTTTATTAAGAAGTATAAAATATTTTATATTCGAGCCTCTTTCCCAGGTTTTTAAAAGTTTGATGAGTTTCTGTTTTCAACCAGGCCCGGCAAAATGCAAAATGGTGCCTTTTTGCCTCGTGGGCTGCCTAAAAAATGCGTAGCATGCATCCTGTAATGGCTGCTCCTGCCACCCGAATGTGGGAGCAGCAGAAGCAACCCCAGGAGCGGGACGGTGGCGCAGGATAGGCACCACCACCGGCAGAAAAAAAAAAAGATCCACAGATCCAGCAGCAGATAATACAGTACGGAAAAAGCGCGTGTTTTATTTCCACTTAGCACTCACCCACACACACTCGCGAAATAAAACGTGCTTGTATTGAATGCCTGTTGACGGCTGCTTGGCCCCTCCCTCCCACTTTTGGAGCCACCGCCCTCCTTTCCCACGAGAGAAACAATAACAACGGCGCAACAAAGCGCCGAGAATCGGAAATGTTGCCGTTGAAACTGAAATGTCGCTACGCTTCTCTCGTTTGTTTGTCGTTGTAAAGAGCCGGCTGGGAGGGCCCGAAGGAGGGGCTGGCTACGCCCATGTAAAGGCTGCTGCTGTCAGAGACTTGCCTGAATTACGATATTGTTATTATTAAATGGATGGGCTGCATGCGAAAGGAAGCTGCAACTGCGACTGACTCCGCTATGAGCAGAACAAGAAGGAAACTGACAAGGGAAAAAGAGGGATCACACTGAAGACGCACGCTAAAGAAAGCAAGTCGAATTTTCTGTACCCTCGCCGTACAATGTTCCTCAGGGTGTTCTATGTTGTACAAATTGTATACAGAAACGTGGTATAAGTATTTGTTTATATCGGTTAACCTGGCTGATCAAGAATACAAATTTATTGTGGCAAAACTGCCTACGTCTTTCCTAGAGAAGAGCTTTATGAATACATATTTGAAATTTATTTTGCAAAGACAAAATTGAAAGATTTAAGAGTTGGGTATTCAACATTCGAAACCCTTAGCAATATTGCTCTTTTCTGGTTGTTTTACGCAGGGGCATAGCCTCTTAAGTCGTCAGGAAAGATGTCAGCTTGCGCTTTGATAGTTGAGTTTTGATCCAGAAAGGCATTTAATGTCTTGTTTTCATATTGCATTCAACACAAACACAAAACAACTACAACGCATTGGAGCGCCAGAGAGCATGCAGCAGTTATGTAAATATGAATACGACACATCGCGTCAAAGCTGATATCGACTTTTGAGCCTGATGAAATGACACTCGACATGCTCAGACTCAATTTAATTTGCACAGACATTGGCATTTAATGAAATGCACGGCAGCAGCTGCTTGCAAAAGGATAAGGAGTAGGAGGCTGCAGACAGGATATAAGACAGCAGGAGCTTTGACCCAACTGTCGTTGCATTCTCGTAGGCGCAGCAATTACGTGCCACTGCATTAGGAGACAGCGAACCCATCCCAACGTGTACAGCAGGAGGCAATGTCTGCTGCTGTCCTGCAGGCATTTGCATCTTATCGAATCCTTTGGCCTGCGGATAAAGTTCTGCCCAAGGTGACTGGCTTCCGGTGAATGGTTTTTAATTTGCAAACATTAAACGCTTCCCGTTTCCGCCAGCTGCGCATCCCAGGGAAATCCACTTAATTGAACTACGTGTACAGGGTTACATTTATTTTGTTTTAGAGAACTTTAGAGGAATTGAAATACCGGATGTTAAGACAGGATAATGTTCGACATTCAATTGAAATATTAGCCATAAAGCAAGGTATCCCTCCTTACGATTAAACCTTGAAATATTCAAAGCTTTACTGAGTACCTCCTCCAATGTAGATGCATTTATTAGGGTTCCCCTCTGGTGCACCAATAAAATCCCTCAATTTGCAGATCAAAGTTCCATAAATTGTCCAGGGTAAACTAACTCAGCGGATGGATAGCAAGGAGTTGCCTTTGAGGGGACTTAAACACTCGCCACGTAATATGCAAACACTCTATTACCGCTGGCAAATTCAAATGCATTCGGCCATAACTCTTATCCTTTATGGACTTGCCAGCCCCGCCATTTCACTGGCCCCTTTATGATTCCCTTTTCGCCCACAAGTTGGCAACATGTAATCGGCCATAAAAAATTACAACTGTGCATTAACCTCTGGCTGCGGTCATCGGAAGGGGCACGGAGTGGAGGGGCAGAGGGAAATCGAAACGAAACGAATCGAATGAAGTGGCCCCGGGGGTAGGGTCAGGCTGCCGGGAGCTTGGAGAGGCGGCGACGACAAGGACAACATCGTTATTGAACGCTTATCACTACATGCCATCAAATTTTAATGCCGAAAACCCTTTGGGCCACAGCACCAGAAGCATTGAAAGAGGATGTGGATGTGAATGCGGATGCGGATGCTGATGCGGAACAAGGAGAGCAGAATCAGGAGCAGTACTGGGGGCAGCAAAACATCTAATAAGTGTTGTAAGCGATGCAAACATAATAATTTGTATGACTTCTGAAAGCAGAAACTTGTAATTTTGCAGAGGCCCTGGCCCCGGAAACGCTCTGCCCACTCCCAATCTAAACCCCCCCGTGCATCCCCAGTGTGTGAGTGTGTGTCCGACGTTAAAATGCAGGCCAGACCCAGGACGAAATCCCACAGCCAGTGGCCCAGGCAAATCGCTTGCCAAAAATAAAACTCAAGAAAAGCCCAAGAAAATGGCCAACCAGCTGAGGAGGAGAGATGGAGAATGTACAAAAGCCAAGTCAAATGGACATTGGATAAATAACTACTGAGTTATGGGTGGCCAGGCTCTTTAGGCCCTTGGCTGACAACGTCTTTGGATGGGACGCAGAGAGATGCCGAATATCTCCATGTAGCAATCGGCTGGCAGTGCGGACGAAGGGCAACTCTCGGTCACAGCAGCAGCAACGCCATTGAATCAAATTTTGCAAATCCTCGACGACAAAAGACAAGCAGCAGTAGCAGCAGGCGAAGCAGGAGAAAAAGCCCCTGAAACAGAGGCATCGATATAGTGGATGATGGCCAGCAGAAGGAGCTTGGCCTGGGGTGTCGAGAATAGAGCAGTCAATAGGCCAGGGTGCTATCTATGCGTCAATGGGGTGGTTAAGATTTTTTGTCGTATTCAATTTCGTTTTTTTGAAAAAAAGACGGGTGAGAAGAGTTGACCGGGTATTGGTGCTTGATTGAGCTATTACCAGTCTAAATCGAAAACAACGTGTTGCTGTGGTTATATTAAAACAGTTCGCTGAAATATAGTTTATATGGATGTTTTAGTATTTTAAAGATTGTAAAATTCAAATCCATTAAAGTTGTTTCTCTGAATCAAGAGCAGAGTCCAAGGTAGAGACTCTGTATCCGAAAGAGTATCTTCAATTCGTTTTCAAGGCAATGGCCTTTCGTGCTCGTTAGTATCTTTGACGCCTTTTCCATTTCCGACAGCGAAAGCTTTTAGCGTCTTACTGGCATTTTGGACGCCTGGCTCTGAGAAGGATGCGGATGCGGCCTCGGCATTACAAAATAGCTTCAAGACTATTTCTAATTTGCATCCATTGACGCCGCCTTTTTTTCCATCGCCTGCCACAAGTGGTAACTATGTATGTGGGTGTCTCGCTTAAAACAAAGTCTGAATTCCCCCACCGTAGCCCACACACACCCGTGCTCTTGGTTGTGTGTCAACAGGCCACAATGCTGCCGCCTCTCAGTCGAGCAGAGAGTTGTCCGGTAGCACAGACACAGACACAGAGACAGAGACTGGTCGGATCCACCCACATCTCACCCGCTTCCTGACTCAGCCGAGAGGATGTGCAGGAGTGGGAGAGGAGGCGGCCGGATGATTGCCGTGCGTGTGTGGATGCTCGTGCCATTTCCGACTTTGCACGTACCTTCATCAAGTTGTCATTCAATTTTTAAATCCATAGCAAGTTTTGTACTTAACATAGTTGTGACAAGTTGACAAAGACTAAGGAAGCCGTCGACTGTCGCTCCATTGCCGGCATTCAAAACTTGCCGCCGCCGCCGCCAAGTGGAAGTTCTCTTCGTTCCCTTCGACTTGTCAGTCCCTTATGTGGCGGTTAGATCTTTAACTTTTGTACCCAAACCGTTTTCCAGATATTTTTGTAGGAATGGGCTCGGAAAATCGCATCATTTCCACTCACTACACGCCCGCAAAATGAATGTTTCTGAAGTTAATTAAAGTTTTGCATGAAAGCCAGTCATAGGAAGAGATCAAACGATAAACGATTGCCATTGTTGATCTGCTTTACCATTGCTTAAACTATTTTCTATTTACATCTGAAGCCTTTTAGTTTAAATACTTAGTTACATTTATACGCTATGGGTGAATTGGCAGCTTTTGAAAACCTTATGGTGTGACGACTCAAAGAAAATTGCATAGTACCTAAGAATAGACTTAAATAAAACCAAATAAGAATGCAGGAACTAATTGGAATAAGCATTATCAAGCTCAGTTTATAAATATTTTTTGTCTTAAAACCCCAAATTATTTATGTTACATTTCGCCTTTACCCACCCAGTGATTCACATGGACAATCAAGGAGTGTATCTCTCTGGGTAACTGGAGCAACTCCTTCGCTCGCACCCACTTATCATCATCTGACCATTGACCGTCGCCGTTGCCGTCGCCCACCGACAATGACTTGAGTGCCTTGGCTTTGGCTTTGGCACATTTAGCTTTGCCTCATCCTCGGCGTACTCTTCCCCCTCATCCATCCCAGTCACCGCCGCTTCTTTCTCTCTTCTGCCGTCGCTCTTCGTACCGAATCGTTGGCTTTCGTTACGTTCCTTTCCATTTCGCGCGCCGCATTAATCCGGCGTAATGAGTTGTACGCCATTTTGCTCTAAATTGTTTGGTGAGTGCCTGATAACAATATTTGCACTAATTTGGCATTTTTAAGTGTGCTCCACTGACACTTGATGCGCTTTTAATTGCGCCCAGGCGCTCGAGAGTGCTTCAGCGGAGTGCGAGGTGAAGGAGGTGGACGAGGAAGGCGGATGTGCGGGTGGTAGTGCCAGTGCGAGTGCGGCAAGGGTGACGGAAAGTGGGAAAAGCATGGTGCGATGCTGCTGTCTCCTTGTGGCTGTCCTCGTGCGGTTGCATCCGCATCCTCATTCCCCTTGGCGCCGCCTGGCATGTGGCAAGAAATGTGAAAGATAAACGATTCATTAGTTGCTGCCTGGAGGGGTGGGAAAACTCCTGTCCTTCGCCACCTGACAACCCGAAAAAATGGGAGACAGAGAGACAATAAAAGTTTCACCAACTGTCGCCCGCTTTTATTGCAACTTGAGTGCAAATCTTTTGCTTGATGTCATCGTTCTGCGTTCTGACTTTATTTCCATTTTATGGCAGCTTCAGTGCAAATCTCCAGCTTGATGTCATCTTCTACGTTCTCCTCTTAATTTCCAGTACGACACCCCCGATTGCCCCGGAACTGGCGGCAACATGCGAGCCCTCAGCGGTGGATCCACCACGACGGAGCTTTTACAGAAGCACTCGATCAGTTCCTTTCTCGACCATCACCAGCAGCAGCAACAGCAGCACCATCATCTGCAGCTGCAACAGCAACAACAGCAGCATCACGATTTTGTGGGTAGATGTAACGATGACGGAATGATATGTTTAATCAACGGTGAGTGCCGGGTTTAATTCGAGAAACTGCAAATAAGTGCAGCAGTTGCTGTTTTATGGGGACTCCTTCGCAGTTTGCTAAGTGCATTTCCTATAGGCCTTCTCCTGTAAAACCAGATAGGAAGGTAACTTTATCGAACATTTAGGCTTATTATTTCCATCCATTACGCAATTTGGGGAACTTTGTTAATTGAGAGTCATAAATATTTCCTTTACTTTTCTGCCATTTGAACGCTAAAATGTCAGACACGCACAAAAATCATTCAATACTTTTTTACTTTTAGAAGTCGGCACACATACATACACAATTCGTAGTCCAATTTCACATTGTTATTAAGTTTCATTAGACACGTTCTTTTAAGCTGGCCTCGAGGACCCAAAGACTCGAGTGGTGGGCTTTAAAAAATTTCCCTTGACGTTTGGACTTTAAATTGTCACCAAAAGTACCGCAACCACGAAATTTTTAAGTACCACACAAATTTTTAATACAAGATCGAAATTTTTTCCGTTCTCGAACATTGAGGGAGAACAGAAATGTGCACCAGCTCGAAGAAACAAAACGCTGAAGCAGAATCGTTCCATTGCGCCAGTACCCTCCGATCCGCTGCAGCACCTATGTTGGGCCTAGGGACAGTTTACATTGGAAAGCAGATGCAGCAAAAATCCTTTGAACTCGAGACCAACAGCGAAAGCAGCTGCGGTGGGAGCACCGGCAGCAGTTGCAACAACACTGACAAGGACCTTGGCAGGCTGGCGGCTGCCGGCTACGGAGGTCACAACTTGGCCCAAGACAGCAATAGTGGCTACAGCAACAGCAATGGCAATGGGGAAAGTATCATCATCAGCAGCAGCAGCAGCAACCCGAGCCACATGGACAACACAAACAGCAACTGCAGTACGCCTAATTTATTAGCAGTTTTTCGAATATTTGCAAAGTGCTTGAGGGGCAATAGTTTTGATTTATCGAGGGCTGGGCAAACTACGATAATTGTTTACATTGCACTCACCCTCTCTCCACCTCTTCTCTCCCCAACAACCCAGATCCAATCACACTGAACGATCTGCTCGGCCTCTGCGGCAGTGGTAGCAATGGGGTCGTCGGAAGCGGCCAACACTCCTCGACATCATCGATGGGAGGCGGAGGAGCTGCAGCTAGTGCAGGAGCTACTACAGTCGGAACGGCATCGGGAACAGGAACTGGACTAGGATCGGGACTAGGATCTGGCCAGGGAGGAGTAACCTGCCCCACGAGCCAAACCCCCGGCGGCCTCGGTGGTAACGGCAGCAGCAGCGGGGTCAACAATATGCTGCTCGCTAACGCTGCTGCTGCTGTCGCTGTCGCCGCGTCTGCCGGTGATGGCGTCCAACTTTCCACCAACGCGGCGGTCTATGCTCCACTCACGCCCAGTTCCACTCAGTCCTCGGCGTCCCCGGGCACCAAGTCGTCCAGTTTCGACTACTTCCAGGTAAGGCTAGGCGCTTGTGTTAACGCCTCCGGCAGATCGCCGTCGTTTGATGCCTGTCGTCTCTGGCTGGGACTTCTCTCTAACTGCACTCAATTTGCACTTAATTCTCCTAACTTTTTGCTTGTACTCGTATTCCGTATCTATCCCCGCCCGTGTGTCTCACTCGTGGTCTATAAACCGTCTTATGATTTCGAACTCTCCTCCTGCCTGTCTCTGTCTCTCTGTTTGTTGTGAGTGGGTTAAATAAATATTAAATGTAGTAGTTTTCGTATATGTACAACCGGGAAGAATTGTCTAAATAAGTATTTCGTTATAAAATATCTATTTGCTTAGATAGAAACCAAATTAAAGTGGTTATCTAATTAATTGAATTATATATTTGGTCATGAAGTAGTAAAAAATAAAATTATGAATAATTACTCAACTTTTTGAAGTCGTAAACCGTCATTTGATAAATTTTAAAATATTCCCTTTGTAAAGACCCACTCCACTCGGTGTTTTTCCTGTTCGATATCATCTTGCAGAAGTTAACCGCGAGATTTGTATAGTACGATTGTAGCCGCAGAGTGCTCTTAACCAAAAGATACACTGAATTCCAAATCGAATACCAACATTTGCAAGAGTATGTGCAACTTCGTTCTGGCGAAGTTATCGGTTGTCGTTACCACTGTTGTTGTTTCCTTTCCTCGTTTTAATTTATTTGTTGTTTCCATTCTTTCTTTTTTGGGTGAATTGGCGAACTTAGTTTGAAAATGTTGCACAAAGTAACCCACTTAAGGCTTTCCAAAGAACAAACATCAGCTTCGATTGCTCTGCACCTTTATCGCCAAGTACGCCTACATCTATTTACAATCGCTCCTTTCACAGTTCACCTTTAGTCAGGTAATAACCAATGTGATATGCGGCACCCGCTCCCAGTCCCCATTGACCACGTCGACTAATTAAGCTTGTTGCCTTAACCCTTCCAGTGATAGCAGCAACTCCTCTAGCGGCAATGGCCTTTCCATGGACTCCATTAACATGCTGTACCAACATCAGCATCAGCAGCAGCAACAGGAACAGCAGCAGCAGCAGCAACAACAGCAACAGCAGCATCAGGGATACACTAGCTTGGGACACTCCACGAGCAGTGGCTTGGGACTGAACCTGGCGAACGCCTCTACGCGTTCCAACTCGCCGGAGAGCCAGAACAGCAGCCAGTCGATTAGCGAGCCCAACCTACTGGACATGATTGTAAGTTATTTTTACTTATTCTTTCAGCTTTCCGATTTACAATTGTACGAATAATGTAATTTCGTTGAGACAAGGCACTCAAGACTTTTCACTCAAATATAACTAAATTATTGGTAACAAATCATATTTGTCGAAAAAAAACAGAAAAGTATGTTTTAAGTTTTAACGCAAGGACAACAATGGCTATTTTTTTAAGTTTGGTAAGATAATCCGACTTAAAAATCTTTTAAATGCACGTAATATTAAATAAGTCGATAAATTTTTTATAAACCGAAGCTTATTGTAATTAAGCTTAAGCACATTTGATTTGAATGTGAGATATCCGATCTAAAAGGAATATAATAATATTGTTCTATCGTGCTTTGAATCAAAGGTGTTCAGTTGCTCTTTTATCTCCTCCGGCTTTGTGACTTTTTAAAAAATGGATGATCGTCATCCCGAGGTTGTAGCAACAAATTATGTGTGTTTCTTCAATTTGCTGCTTGCACATTGTAAATCGGTTTGCTCATGACTGCGACAGTGGCGTTTTATTTGGTGAATTTAGGTGTTTTTATCTGTAGCTAGGAACAAGCACAGGTTCGGCACAGATCAATGCCACCTTTTGTTGGGTGTAACATTTTGTAGTTCTTCTTACCCTTCTTCTTTTTACTTAATTATTAAAAATAAATCCAATTGTCTTTCAGAATTTGCTGTCTGTTAACAGCAACAAATTGTCCTCCATGCAGCAGCAGCAGCAACAGCACCATCAGCAGCAGCAACAGCAACACCAGCTGCAGCAGCAATACGCTAACATGAGCAGGAACTACGAGCAGCATATGATCAACAATGGAGGTCAGCAGCAGCAGCAGCAGCAGCAGTACGGGTTCGGTGTAGGCACTGTGGGCGCGGGCAGCGAGAGCTATCTCGGTCAGTGCAGCCTGGACAACTTCGCCAGCGTGGATATGGAACTAGCCAAGTTGCAGAACTTGCAACGTATCAACACGCTGAAGCTGCTGCAGGCTCAGACGCAGCAGATGCCGCTGCTTAACCAACTGCTGCAGAGCTACGCTGGGAGCACCATGGGCAGCGTAACGGGAGGCAGCCTTAACAGCCTTATAGGTATTGGCAGTTCGACCATGTCGGATATGACTGGTGCTGGTACTGGCAGCGGAGCCACCAACGATGGCCATCTGGATCGCGTGGCGAAGTTTCACAGGAGCTCGGCGGCTCTCTGCGACGCCACATGTACCTGGAGCGGACAGCTGCCCCCACGCTCTCACCGCATGCTCAACTATTCGCCAAAGGTCTTCCTCGGCGGCATTCCCTGGGACATCAGTGAGCAGTCGCTCATCCAGATCTTTAAGCCCTTCGGCTCAATCAAGTGAGAGAGCGCACTGTAGCATATACCCGAATTTCTATCTAACCCCCCCAATCCCGATTTTGACAGAGTGGAGTGGCCTGGAAAGGAACAGCAAGCTGCGCAGCCCAAGGGCTATGTTTACATTATCTTTGAGTCCGACAAGCAGGTCAAAGCCCTACTCTCGGCCTGTGTGGTCCACCAGATGGATGACTTGAACAGCAGCAGCAACTACTTCTTTAAGATCTCCTCGCGTCGCATCAAGTCGAAGGACGTAAGTAATCAAGTCCAATTAAATAATTCAAATAATACATTTGTTGTCCTTTGAAAAGGTGGAAGTCATTCCATGGATAATTGCCGACTCGAACTTTGTGCGTTCAAGTTCCCAGAAGCTAGATCCTACTAAGACTGTATTCGTTGGCGCCTTGCACGGCAAGTTAACGGCCGAGGGTCTGGGCAAGATCATGGATGATCTATTCGATGGTGTGCTGTATGCTGGCATCGACACGGACAAGTACAAGTACCCGATAGGATCGGGACGCGTGACCTTCAGTAACTTTCGCTCCTACATGAAAGCAGTTTCGGCCGCCTTCATTGAGATTCGAACCACCAAGTTCACAAAAAAGGTACAGGTAGATCCATATTTGGAGGACGCCCTCTGCTCAATATGCGGAGTTCAACACGGTCCCTATTATTGCCGAGAGTTGTCTTGTTTCCGGTGAGTACCATTAACTATAAACATTGAAACCCAATTGAGTTACTTCTGTTTTTTAGATACTTTTGCCGCAGTTGTTGGCTATGGCAGCACAGCTGTGACATAGTCAAAAATCATAAGCCCTTAACGCGCAATTCCAAGTCTCAGAACCTTGTTGGCATTGGTCCATCCTCGTCGACCATTTCGATGGGCTCGTCCGGCCGCAGTGTTAACGGTGAAAACAAGGCGCCGCAGCACCAAATCCACCAAGTACACCAGCAACTGAAGCACCATCATCTCCAGCAGCAGCAACAATCGCAACAGTCTCACAATCTGAACTTGATGAGCAATCCCGTATCCGGCAACGCTGCAACACTGTACAACTTTCAGCAGCAGCAGCAGCGGCAAAAGCAGCACAATCATCCGGCGATCTAGACAGCTTAAGCTTTTATCCGCGCCGTTTTACGGATTTGTCCGCATGAGCGAATAATGCGGAATTTTGGACTTTTAGTGGCAGAGTTTTTCCAGGAGCCAATGGAGACCCCGGGCTCGTCATCATCTTCATCATCATTATCATTGTGAACACAGTTTTATTGATGTGTGTATATTAGATCGGTAGGATATGATGAAGCTTACACTTTGAATTTCCTTTAAGGCAATTAGTGTTGGTCGATGACCCCCCCCCCCCCCCTCAAAGGACCCCCCCACACACACATTCATACTATTTTTTTGATAATCATGCTTACATATCAGCATTTGGAGCTGGCATTCGAATGCTAAACGAATGGATACGTGAAATGGTCGCCCCTATACAATACTTGTTAGTTTCTTGGCTAAGAAAGCTGTTCATATTTTCTAATTTGTACAATGTCTAATTTTAAGCGAGCGAAGCGGCACAAGTGCCGGCGTCATGAAAGTGGAAGAGACTCGACCCAAGAATTTTCCGGTTAGATAGATGAGATATTATAATTTTTTGTTATGTTTTGCGCTATTATTGAGGAATTTTACATGGTTTCTTTTTACATAGCTAAGCCCTTAAGCCCCGAGTTGAAATGATTATTTTTTTGGATTGTCCGTTAAGCGTTTATCAGGGAATTTCAATTTTTAAAAACATATTTTAAAAATTGTAAATTCATTTAACTCACCTCCAACCAGTCCCCTTTATTTTTTTCTTGTCACTCGAATTGAATTTTTTGTTACGAACCTGAGTTATTATATATATATTTTGTATAGTTTTTGTTATGGATTACCTCTAAGCTCATTATCAATGTTGAACCTCAACGCGATGCCTGATCCATTAATTGTTAAACTTTGTTTTAAGGCTTTATCATACTTTGGCTTTTTTGGCTGTTCCACACCAGTTTTAGAGCTCCGCTCGGCACTAGTTTATGTCCAAAACCCTTTTCCATGTATTTTGAGAACGGATCTCAAGCGCCTATATATTAAACTATATTTAAAATACTTACACATGTATATAGCCACATAGTATTACATATTGAACTTTACGCAAGGCCTTAACTTTATTTAAACGTTACTCATTTTGTACACCTAACACGCATAGTGAAAATAACCGTAAAGAACTCTATACTTAAACCAAAACCGAACGAACGCGAACTCTTAATTCATTCATTAAACCAAACACACGTACTCTCAAAAGAAAACCACAAATATATATATTTAAATCGCTTTTGACTTCGCCTTTGGTTTCATTTTGGCCACTCTTAATACAAGCTTAACACCTAACACTAACCTTGCGCTTCCCATGCTGATTGTTACTCCTAAGCTAACCAAGTTAAGAAACTAGATCTAGTATAATATCAACATTTAAATTCAAACGAATTTAAGCATAAAAACAATCAAATTACTTTACCAAAATCAACTGAATACTCAGAAAGACCGAAAGCAAACAATGTAATCGAGTAGTTCAGACTCATCGAGAGAAGACGGGTGTTATGTGCCATTTTAACGCATATGACCCTCCTAGGCATTAATTGTTTTTAGCATTATCTCGTACATCACACATTTACACACGCATTACGATGAACCTACAGGGATTTTAAGGTAGTCTTCAAAAGAAACAAATATGAGAAACCATGTAATTATAACAATAACGAACGCGGATCGACGGCTAGGAGGGGGCAGAATAGTTGAATTTGTTTAGTTTTTAATATATAGATTTGCTGCGAGGATAAGCAATTTTTAAAGAACTCGAGGGATTGCGGGTCAAGGCAAATCAAGGATGCCTCTTAGTGTAACGGTTTCTGTTGTAGCGCCTATACCTAGCTTAGTTTCCTTTAGCCAGGACCAGTTCGCACTGGCCTGGCCAGTGTATGATTAGCAATAAACATAAGCCCAGGCCCACAAGTGCAGTGCATTGTTACTAACCATTTACCATATACATATATGTACGTTACCTATCTATACACTCAAAACACACACATAAATAATGCCTTCGATTAAGAGAGAGAAGAACAGAACCCAAGAAAAATCACCCACTTAAATCGCTTTAATGCCAACCACAAATCAAAAAGCTTATTGACTACTTTTAATGCAATCGAGAAGTATTGCAAAGTATGCCTACCAATAGGAATCAGCGTGGCATTGGTACTAGATCATAGAAAGTAAATGTATATCAGGGGTGCAGAGAATAGGGAATAATGCCTATGTGGCCCTTATTTTACCCTCGAACGGCGAATAATCTTCCCTCAGAATGAGAGGAATACTACGGAAACAACATATATATTTTAAAGCCAAAGTTTATTCCAGTTAAGTCGTGGATAGATAGATGGAAAGGGAAGAATACCTTAACCTAAGCTAGACAAACTGTAAATATATACGGATAAAATGGTGCTTTAGCTAAATTATTAGTAATCGTAAGACTTACCTTGATAGGAAAACATTAATGCTCCAAAACTGCAACAGCAAAAGACCTTATTTCACTTCCCCTCGAGAGTGTTGGGGGCGTATCTTTTTAAATTTATTTTGTAGCCTTTATGAACTAATTAGGTGGCTGAATTGAAGGCAGTAACATTCTTTTATTGAGAAAATCAGATAAATGTTTCAAATCTATTGGATACATCAACGTGTTTTTAGCTCGCAGAACATCAAGCTCACATTTCGGATAACTAATACACCTACACTAGCACACAAAAATACACACACACTCACACACTTGCAAACATATTCGTAAACAATTTTAAATAACTCTAAAATTTACCATATTTTTACTAACCAAAAGAATAACAAATGAAAGTAGAAGGCCAAGCAGGGTGACTTTTAAATGGAACTTTTTAAGGCTATATATTTCGGCAAGAAGCAAATTGGCGACTCAATCTCGATCGTATATTACACAGTTTTACTTTAACGTTTTTAATGCTTTTACAAGCTTAAGAACAAACCGAATGTGAATTTTAAATTAACACTTACACAACATACAATTACTATGTGAATCAAACAGTTTTAAACTTTTCCACACGGCTTTTCAACCTAATTAAAATGAAGTTTTTATTTTCAATCGAACTAAACGTAAAGAAAATGCAAAGAGAAGAGATTAACAAATGTATCAAAAATATAATGTTTAAACGAAATGTAAAGGAACCAAAATCGAACGCTTCCCACGCAAAAACCGATAATATTAAATTTTAGTAAGTAAAGTAAAGCAGAAAATATTAAGAGAAAATATGCAAGGCGTAATTATAAGGCAACATTTCAAGATAATTAACAATCCAAAGTACATATATTTAAAATAAACACACATATTTTACTGACAACACACATAAGTCATCTGATTTATCTCACGTCTCTACTTTTAAGCCAGTCTACACACTATACAGAGTAAATTATTTTTAAACGCATACAAAAAGGGGACCCTGCCCCGTGGACGGAATATCTCTCTACCTATGCCGATATCTCCAACACACTCATTAACTAACCTCTCTATACTGTACTCTAAACTAACTGCATACTAAATACTCGTATTCGAAACCTTATAACAGATATTTTTACTATCGTATTACTGATTGTACTGTCAACTGTATTCAAAGACACACAAGAGAACATGTGAGACACATTTTGGGGGAACATTAGCAAGAACTTTGCAAATTGAATTTTAAACCAACAATATTTGCTCGGCAAATGTGTTACCAGTTAGGCCTAAGCGTACCGATAAGGGTTAAGAGAATGCAATAAGAACGGTTTTTAAAAAGACTATTATACAACCTATATATATACACCAAGGAATATAAAATAACGATAATTCAGAAAGGAATACTAAGCTTTTAATGCAATAATCAAATACTACATATACTATATACATACATGCATATATATATTTTAATAATTACTTGCGGGGCAACACCAATGGCGATTGAGTTAAGAGCTGCCCCGCCCAAATTCGTATACCGTTATTATAGCCAAGGAGCGGAAGGATATTTAGAAGAATATTTAGTGTCGGGCGCCTGACCCTTGACCGGAGATGGCGGCCCAACTAATTGATTTTCCCACCTTATATAGGAATATAAACACAAAATTACTGCAGTGCCATTTTAAATAGCTTCCGATAAGTAAATAAAAAATATATATACAAATACATAAATATTTATAAAATAAAAGGAATACATACATAAGTACGTGCATAAATACTTAGTACAATGTTGTTCCTGATTCTTAGAGGCCTCCGAAAAAGCCCTAAATGGTTTTCTATAAAAAAACCTCTGCTCCTTCAAGAGTGAGAATTAAAAGAACGAACTGAAGAACAACGTTTCTTGCAGAACAGAAGAGTAGGGCTCAATACTTGGAAGGCCTCTTCTAATTTCGAACACGACTGTGTACACGCAATATAAATTCATACAAATAAAGATATATACCTATTTATGTAATAATAATTATTATATATTGTTATGAGCAAGAGTTCAAATGGCATTAATGGTTATAACAAAAAATGAAACACACTTACACAACAACTACAAAAGCAAATGGAACAATGTTGAACATTTTGAGTGCGTGGAAATTTTTTGGGAACTTTTTGAAGCTTTTTTTTGTAAATTGAGCGATGATCTTCAATCGAATATGCAAAAGGAGGAGAAAATATAAAATGTAATAATAATTAAAGCAGAATACAACTCCTGTAGCTAGGTATATTATCGCAAATTAACAAATCCCAGAACTATATCTCTATATCAAAATAACGAGAATTTTAATAAACGCCGCATTGACAGCAGATATACTAGGACTATACAATAAAACTATAACAACTTCATTCATACTTCGTACATCTAAAGAGCTTACCAAAGGAAGCGGCAGTCAGACAGAGCGAATAACTAGCAACTGTTAATATTTACCCGCTTGCGGCTGACACAGACAAAGAAATTGTGTAAAAAGAAAAAATATAGTATATATTTATTAACAAATGTTATTTTTAACCATTACCACTGGTCAGAGAGCTTGGGATTACCCCGGCTCCTGAACAGGGCCCTCATGTAATCTATAAATCCAATTATTTAGCCTGGAATAATGCATAACAAGTATAATATCAGACATATGAGTATTTTAAAAATGCCTAAAGACGAAACATTGTATACAATGACTGCTAAACCGACAAATCGTATGAACGATGGAGAGATAATAATAGAAACTCTGGTAATGAACCCCCACCAGGGGGCTGACAATATATAGGAGGAGCCTGTACAATAGGTTAAATATTCTGCTGGCGAAACCAAAGCATATACTGAACCACATGTATCGGAATCTAACAGAATACAATAAAAGAAGTAACAGATAATAAAGGACACACAGACCAAACATTCCCCAACTTTGTTCTTTTCTTTCACAATTAGCGTGTATTTTGTGCTTTTTTAAAGGATACAAATCTTACTGGCTAAACACTAAAGACTATCGAGTGTCGTACAAAAAACTGCATCATTCCCACATACAAAACATTTTTACCGACTAGCTTAAAACTCTGATCAACATTTACGAGTACACAGATTGCACACACGAACGACAAAGACAACGCCATAACTCGACTACTTGTTCAGTCTTCTCTTGGCAAATATCTGGTAGATGCCGAGGCCAGCAGAAAGGGTGCCGATCGCCCCCACCTGAAATGTGGACAGCTTTCCGCCCCACAGGTAGCCCTTGGGCAGTGTGCTGACGGCATGTACGAAGTCGAGGGATATGCGAACGATGGATACCATTTCCAGACGGTGCTTCGCCAAGGATTTTGTATCCAAGCTGTGGAATTATAAGGGTTACAAGGCACTCTTCGATACGTTGCTCATTTTTTACTCACTCGTTTATGTTGGCTGTGCGGTTCAGTTTGTCTTGATTTAGTGAAAAATTTCGCATTGTCCTGGAATGAATTCAATATTTTAAGTTTTATTTTTTTTAAACCTGGGCTTAGTTAAGATTCACCTTCAATTTCGTACGTACCTCATGAGGTTCAGATATACTGACAGTACCCAAAATATTGAGTTGACATTATCCCAGCTGTCCGCATGCTTTACTTCCACGATCTTGTGTTCGGCCAGCCAGCAGACCTTCTCGATGGGATAGTAGAGCAGATCTACAATGTTGGCGGTCACGCCGAGGACAGCCATGATGCGATCGGGTTCATTCTCTCCCAGCCCGTACTCCAGAGCGTACTGGATCATGGGTATGTCGTCTATCAGACGCAGGGTGGCTCTCGCTCCCGAGATCTTTGAGCTGGCGGTGGCGTATCGCTTGGCCAGGTCAGGATTCCGTCTGGCATGGTATCCTGCCACCAGTTTGGCGCTGTAGCACAGCGCCTTCATCACCTGGGATTATGAGAGAAAGTCAATGCTTAATATCATATATGCTATATTTTATTTTGCTATCAATTCTTTCATCATCTCTATTTACCTTCACTTAACCTGGATTGCCCGACTCAGCCCTGCAATTTGTGAAATTGCTTGGATGTCACAAACAGATAAAACGCAATCAGCGATAAAAAGAACACAACGAATGCCAGGAGCATCTCGTTTGCCGACTGCCAGTGGAGTGCACTGGAGCTCCTACCACGGACAGGATGGTAATGGGCTGTGCCACTGTTTACCCATCAATACTACAGTTTATTTGCCCAGCCATCAATGAATTATGTACATAGTTGTTCATAAGGAAAGGAAGGGTACACTTGAAACGATGGTCTGTGCACACTTTCAGGAGTTTTTAAAGGGGAATGTTTTTAAATTGATCTAAATCATATAAATCCAAAATGTGTCTAAAACTTGAAATATTGTAATTACGAAATTTTACTAAAAGTATAAACTTTATTCAGGTAAAACGTAAAAAAATTCCACGAAAATGATACAACTCATTGAAAGGGTAAAGCGCAACCTTTGGGTGTGGGTGTTAGCTGACGGATCGCGTGTTTTTCACCTGGATAGGTGGGTTAGTGGGCTGAACAAACCTTTCGCTCGAAGCGTATTATCTGCTTTATTTGGCAGCGGGTTAACGGTTTGCCGGCTATAGTATTCAACATTATCTCGGCTCGAACGCCGCCAAAAAGCGACTGATAAGCCAGAAGCAAAGAAACTCATTGCAATGCTCTCAACGAAGTGAGGCAAGGTCCAATCTGCCGCTACTTCCTTGTCCAAGACCCCGGCCCAATGTCAGCAGCAGCTCCACTGCAAAAACCAGTTGGTTGGGTTTGCCTTAACTTCGACCGAGCCCCCCGATGGACCAGTCCGAAAACAACCCGTCAATATGCCACGATGCATTTTTTAAATGTAGCTTTTTTTGGAAACTCTCATTTAAAAATGTAAACAAACAGGTGTGCGGCTGTTTGGATGGGAATTTGATTTTGCAGAGTGGGGTGTGTTTATATTTTACCTTATCGCGCCCTCCATAGGAATCGATGATATCACAGAATTCGTTAACAAACTTTGTTGTGCTGGTCATAATTGCTTTTGTTAGGGCCAGGTACCGTTTTAGAGCAGGCAAAAACTCCAACTGAAATCAACAGCAAAAACGGAAGAAATTGTCGTACGCGGGCAGGGAAACAACAACAATCAGCTGAGGTGCGCCTGTGATGTCTGTCTAGCTGCACCTTTCACAGTGGGAAAGGCTAGAAATTAGCTAACAAATAATTTGTTTGAAAGAAAACTATTGTTGATAATTAAATATTTTAATTTAAGAACTTTAAAGGGGCACATGTATTTCAAAACATTTATTACGATATTATTAAATATGTACTTGTATTGACCACTTTATGAATATATTTAAATATAGCTATTTCCCCAACACTAACCACAACAAATGCTGCCGAACAGCTGTTCGGCCGCTGAGGACCGATAACCGCCGATAGTTCCGCTATAACTATCGCTATCGGACGCACGCCAGGACGGGATCAGGACACGGAGACGGATTTGACGAGGATAACACACAACCATGAGCTTGCCCAGCGCCAGCAGCAGCAGCCACGCCCATGCCCATGCAGCATCGCCCGTTTACAGCAATAGCAACAGCAACAACAACAACAAGTCGAGTGCGGGCAACAAGAAAACCTCCTCGAAAAACGATTTGCTGCGCTGCGCCGTCGGACTTCTGCTGAAGCAGAAAAATTACGTGGTAAGTGATGGGTTTCACACTCCGCATTTATTAATTCAACAATATAACGGTCTGCATTGTGTTATTCTTTCAGGGCAACGAACGCTTCCGCCGCTCGGACTTTCTGCTGCTGCAGAACAAGCAGCAGTTCGCGGTAAACAAAATGTTGGACACGGATCTGCACGGAGGGAACAGTTTCACATACTCGAATGTGCAGGTGATCACCAACAATCAGCACACGGTGGACCAGCAGTTCGGACGTTTCTCGCAGTTCGTAGAGGCTCAGGCAGAGCCGCTGCGATTGGAGATGAAGCGGTTCTACGGACCGATGCTGTGCCACTTCTATCTAGACCTGCTGAAGGCGCGCGAGCCCAGAGGCGCTGTTGAACTGCTGCGCAAGTACGCCCATTTGGTGGCGCCTGTGGACCTCTATGACGCCCCGCCGCCCACCAAGATCAACGGCTGTTCCACCTCTGCCTCCGAGTCCACCTTCCACATACGGTTCGCTAGAGAAGCCCAGGATACTGGGGACACGGAACTCGACTATTTTATGCGCCTCGTGCAGATTTTGAGTGGTTGCACTCGGCTGGAAGCAGCCGAGTCTGACGACACGGTGGCCCACTTCCGCTCCTCTAAGTACGAGCTGCACACCTCGGCTCAGGTGGTGGAGAGGATTTGTGCTTATCTGCAAAGGCGAGGCCATGTCTTGATCATGAACCTGCTGTACACCTGGGTGCAAATACATATCGTGGAGAATGAGCAACGCGCCTTTAGCGAGGATAACCTCCTAGGCTTGACGGACGACCTGGACGGTGAGGAAGCTGAAGAGCAAGTGGGAGCCAAACCAATAGCATCCTTTCCTTCACGCGGCGATCAAAAACCGGGAAAAGCATTGGTCGAAAAGTCTACAAAAAAACGTCCCGCGGAGGAGCCGAACATCAAGCTGGAGACTGACATAAAAAGGGAGATCGAAACGGAGGAATCCGCGGAAACTTGCAAGCCCCAGCTCAATGTAGACGCCTGCCTGGATAGCCTCAAGTCAGCCACCGAACAGATACTCAAGGCCCAAGTAGAGCTACCGCGCATTCTCAGGATCAGCGAGCGCTCCCGGGGCCTCAACTCTGCCCATTTGGATTCCAGCGAGTGCCATCTGGTCGCCGGGTTTGACAACTCTGCCGTGCAGGTGTGGCAGCTCAACCAGCACAGCTGCCGCGGCAAAAGCTTCTATAGACGCTATCCGCAATCGCAGTGTCCTTGGGAGCTGAACCGCTGCGTAGACCATGGAGAAACGGAGCAGGATGCGGAGGATGACGACGGCAGTGAGGACGATGTTCGATGTTCTGAGGAAGAGCGGAGAGAACGCAACAGAGCACGCCACAGCAAATACACGGACAATTCCTAGTAAGTATTTTATATCCAGCCTATTTCCCTCCTCTCCCGTTGAAGCCTCTTATTTATCTTCACGTTCTTCGCAGCAACGAATTCGGCGGCCTGCAGCTACGGGGCCACACGAGAGGCGTCACTGATGTACGCTTCTCAGCCCATTATCCCCTCATGTACAGTGTGTCCAAGGACGCCACCATGCGGTGCTGGCGGGCGCATAATTTCAACTGCGCCGCCATATACAGAAGTCACAACTACCCAATCTGGTGTTTGGACGAGAGTCCAGTTGGCCAGTACGTCGTCACGGGTTCAAAGGATCTCACTGCCCGCCTGTGGTCGCTTGAGAAGGAGCACGCCCTCATAATCTACGCCGGTCACACGCAGGACGTTGAGGTGGGTAACAAACTTAGAACAGACAGCAATGACATGCCAAATCTTTTCCATAGTGCGTTGCTTTCCACCCGAATGGCAACTATATAGCCACTGGCTCGGCGGATCACTCTGTGCGTCTTTGGTGCGCCACAAGCGGGAAGCTTATGCGCGTCTTTGCCGACTGTCGTCAGGCCGTTACCCAGTTGGCCTTCAGTCCAGACGGAAAGATGTTGGCCGCCGCCGGCGAGGAGACCAAGGTACGCATTTTTGATCTGGCGGCCGGAGCGCAGCTGGCTGAGCTCAAGGATCATGCGACGAGCATCAGTTCCCTCTCCTGGAGTTTGCACAATCAGCATCTGGCCACAGCCTGCACCGATGGCAGTCTGCGATTGTGGGACATCAAAAAGCTGTCGCCCATGGGGTACGTTAGTTTTAAATCCAACTTTTAGGGTTCTTTATTAATCCATGTTATCCGATACCACAGAGACAGCAGTGGCGCTGGAAGCTCCTCGTCCGCATCGACTTCATACTCATCAGCTACAACGAATCGTGTGCTAACTCTCAATAGTTCCTGCCAGCGTCTGGTCGACGTTTTTTACGCGCCCAGCAAGACGTTGTATTGCATTGGCACCTGAATCGAATCAACTAGATGAAACACTACAGACCGAATGAATATCCACTCTCTGATGGTTTATGTTTCAAAATAATAATTTATTTGTAATAAGTCTGTATAATATTACTGTTACTATTGTGTGAAACAATTCGTTTGCTTGTCTTTACCTTTACATATATATATATAATATTTGCCCGCTTTTTAACAATTAACAGGGGAGTCTGCTCTTTAGTAGCTCCGTGTTTATATTTTTGTTTCAGTTAGCTTTCTAGTGGAATAAACGACTTTGATTACAGCGTAATGCCTTTACATGATTAGATTACTGCCGTATCAAGATGGAGCTTTTTAGAATATCATTTACATTTTAGTAAAATGATATGAAGTATATGATGAAACGCTGGATTAATAGCTATCTACGACTATTATCAATTGCAGTTACAGTTGCGAGTTTCCTTTTCTTCCGACACATGGCCAGTCGTGATAAATATCTAAATGTATGGTTTAAAATTGAAAGAACAAAAAGGATTTTGATGTTAACAGCGATTGAGCACGATCAGCCTAAGATCGCTTAGTAGTCATTCTTGCAGAAATTTATATTTTATTGTATTGTGTTGAAGGGTTGTAAATATTTGAAGAAAAAAATATTTCATTTTATTTATGCATGGGAGAAGCGGATTTTATTATTCGTCACAAGCCCAACCCAAAACTTTTTAATATTTACTTTTACTTTCTGAACATATTCGGTCCGACTAGATCAGCGATGCATCTAAAGACAGTAAAAACTGTACTTTAATAATTTAGGAAGTTCGCTATATAGATTTAGGTATACGTAAGAGTTTGCGTTTATTACACGCATTTATTATGTACACTATATTGGATTTTGGACACTCGCACAGCCCTCTAGGACAAATGAACATTGAACATAGGTTTAAAAGTAAAGGGTTAACAGCTCGCTACTGTCTCCTAGTTGCAGATGCAGATACAAGATCAATCGAACAATTATTAACCTGAAAATAAACTAATTCCGTTGAAGATCTCGGCAGGATGCAACAATTGTTACCCGTCTCAAAGTAAACTTAATTTTTGTAGAAATGTATAATTAATGTGAGACAGAGACATGAATAAATAATAAATAGCATGCGCGGTGTGCTTTAAAGACAGGTTCCTTTCGGATTGCTCAGCGCACTGGGTAAGACAAAATCTAATACAATCTCACTTTAGAACCCACATGTCTCTGACAAATCTGGTTGACTTATCCTTTTGTTGTCGATGAACAAATTGAGTATAAAGATTGTAACTATTACGAATAAACGCATCAACATGCTAGCCACTTTGTCTGCTGCCTCCTATCGTCTATCGCTTGTGTCGTCCGCGCATAAATTGCAAGGTCTTGGCCATCAGCGGTGCCTTCTTGTTCCGCGGCGCGGCAGCTGAGAATTGAGAGAGAATTTATTTGAAAAATTTGCCTTATCAGGAGCAACTGATTATTTAAACAAATTTTTAGATATTAATTTGTTATGGTTTTAAATGGTTAGAAAGTTTCCTTCTTATAATTGAGTTCTCAGTAAGAACGTTTGATTAACTCACCCACTTGGGCAGTGTCGCGGGTGGCGGCCAAGACACGCAGACGCGCATCGCCTACCTTAGCGGCGTTGGGCGTTACGCTGGACAAAGCGGCTACTCGGGCGGCTGGAGTGGCAATGAGTTTGGATTTGGTGCCATATTGTTCCTGCTTGCGCATCACACTACGCGGCGGCTTCACCATGGAGTCCACAAAGGCGAGCTGTGTTTTGCGAACGGGTGCCTCGCTGATCTTCTGTGAGGCCTTAATACTCTCAGCCAAGCTGCTAAGCTTCCGATCTTTCTCCTCCTGGCAGCGCTGCATGGATAATAAATCGAACGTTTTTATTTAGAGGGAAAACTTAGGTAAGCCGAGGATAGCCAAGAGAGATTTTACCAGGAACATTTCGCGCCACGTTTCCATCTCTTCGCGGCGCTGACTTCGACAGTGGCGCTGGACATGCTGCTGCCACAGGATGTCACTATCGTCCATCAGATAGGGGTTGTACTCCTCGATGTTCAGCAGCTGCTGGGGCGTGGCGCGTTCCAGAACTGAACGAAGGATCTCAAAGGGCACACCACCCGTGTATTCGAGGGCTGCAGGAAGATAAGTACGGAGTCCGTTTAATTGAGTAGTTTACAAAATTTTAATCTTAATTAAGTATCTAGAGAACAGACATGTTTCTTTTTTCTGTTAAGTAAGGTTTGAGGATCTGTTTTATGGTATGACTCAGTTGACAGTTGTTAGCTAATAGCAAGCTCTTACCATCAAGGTTCTTTTGGAGAATGCGCGTGCACAGATCGAAAAGCGAGGGCACCTGCAGGAGTTGTCCAGTTCTTACGCCTGAGTATATTTTGGTGCTAGATAAAATCAATTATTACCAATTAATTGAGTATTTTTATTAGGTATAAAGAAGCTTTCTAGCATACCGCATGGTTTTCGAAGAAATGCCCTGAGCCAATGCCTCCGACTCATTGAATCGAGTAGCCTGGGACCTCTGGGTGCCGCCCTGGTTAAAGACCACGTCCATCACTGTCTGATTCAGAGGTAAGGGCTTGTAGTTGTTGGAAATAGTTGGCAGCTCCAAGGCAATACTCGGATCTAAGGGTTCCAGCTTGGCCGACGGTGCTAGTAACTCCGGTTTCTAATAGGATTTTATTATTTAATTGTATTAAAAGAGTAAGGTATCTTTTCAATTACTTTTGTGGAGGTCGGTCGACTGCTGAATAAGGGCTCTCTTGAGGGTGCCGCCGAAGCGACTGGAGTTAAGAAGGATGAGGATGAGGATGCCATCTTAGCGACAGACTTGCTCTTGCCGCTGGTGCTTTTCTTGCTGCTCATGGGCATGTTAAGCATACCTAGAACGTCGTCAAAGTTGGCGCCCATGCTTGAGTCAAAGCCATCGGGGGAGTCCTCCTCGGACTTCGCTTTCGTTTTTGGTATCTTTGCCTTGCTCGACTCTTCATCGGCACGCTGTGGGCTGTGTGAGCGCTTAGATGACTTCGAAGATGACTTGTGGTGTTTGCTTGACTTGTCCTTGTGCAGCTTTTCCTGTTAGTAGACGACAGAGACCTTGGGTAAAAGCATGCATTTATTTTCTGGATACTCACCTTTTCATGCCTGGATTTACTGTGCTCGCCTTTGTGTCCGTCGGATTTGCTGCTCTTGTTACTGTTTGACTGACTCGAATCCTTGGACTTATGCTCGCCATTCGACTTCTTTTCCCTGTGGCCCTCCTTGTCTTTGTCTCTTTCCTTGGATTTGTCGTGGCGACTGCTCTTGTGCTTTCTATTCGAGTCCGAAGAGCTCTTTGAGTGACTTTTACTGATCCCGCTCTGATCTTGCTTGGAGCTCTTGTCACTTCGTTCTTCTTGCCTAGATCTGTGCTCGCTAGCCTGCCGCTCCTCGCCACTGGATGAGTTACTTCCCTTGTTCTCTTGGTCAAGATCCTCGTCGCTGGACCTTCGGCCGTTTGACTTTCCAGAGTCCTCTTCTTGACTGCTGGCCGCTGGCGGGACTTCTTTAGAGGCGGCCTCTTCGGCGGTCACCATGGCTTTCCATTTCGTGATGAGAGTTTTGGCAGATTGTCCCACTTCCCCGTTGAACTTGCGCAGGGCATTCACAGTCTTGCCAATGCCGGTCTCCTGCAGGTGCTCGAATTTGATGGGCAGGTTGAACAGCTTGTTCATACAGTGCACCAGCTGTGAAGGTGGCCAAAGAGAGAGCTGAGTTAGCAGGCGATCTCAAGCAGATTGAACAGAACGTGAGGTAGTGAGGTCAATGGAAAACAGAAAGTGTTTCATGGGTGACCTTGCTGACAGAGCTATATTTTTTGTATAGTGGTAATTTCGCAATATTTTGAAAGTGGACAAAAATCCCCTTAAGTGGACAAACCAAAGAATTCGTTAGAATTCATTTTGTTATTTTAAAATTAAATTTCAATGGCGTAATCACTTTATTCCCATAAAATTTCAAAGTGATAATAGTGGATTAGAAGATTATATTTGTTGTTTTTTATTCTGCTTAAATTACTCTGACCTCCTGCCGATTTAATCATAGTATTTCGTCCGGAAATGTAAATGTTAACAAATAATCACAAACAATGGGCTATATATATTATTAAAATTCAGTTGAGAGATGTTTTGCAGGTGAAAAGTTTCTGTGAGAATTAAAACTCCCAAAACCTTTTGCCGTTGTGGTTTTTCTCCACATGTTTTGTCTGGCTCTTGACTTAAGGGCGGTTTTTGTTGCCAGTCTCCGACCTTCAAATTTTTTTGACTTACATGCGTTGCCTTTAATTACTTATTTAATTTGTTTTAATTATTTAAATAACAATTAAGAAAGAGAGACAGAGAAATTGACTAACAGGATGAATAGAACAGGAACAAGGAAAAGTAAATGACTGGGGAGAATTAGAGAGGATGAGGAAGCCTAGGAGCGGAGGCAGGAAGAAGCAGGCGTTGCATCTCACCCGCTTTTCGTTGTCGCTGTGTTTCTCAATGCTGCGCTGGTAGTGCCGCACCACGTCCGCCAGATTGCTAGTGGAGGTCATGGTTTCGCCCTGCGACCAGCAGTCACTCGCTTTCCAACCGCGAAGAAAGAAAAATGGCACGCAGGCAGCTGAGACAGCTCCGTCGACCTTTCTTACTTTTCTTTAGTTTACTTTGCTCAAGCCATACACATACACAGCCACTTGCTCTCGAACGCTCGGCGGTGCCCAGGCACGCACACGTACACGTCGGAGAAGCCTCCTGTCGCGTGGATAGTCTGTTTTAAGAAATTACAACGGTCTGTAACAATTAATTAGCATTTTCTTCTTGACAGCGACGGAAGGCGAAATGAGAATTACTTTTAACTGCGTGGCGCTTGACAACACTAGCCAAACAGCTGCCAGCAAGGGTTGCTGCGTGTGGCAACTTTATCGAATAAAACAATATAATTTTAAATGTTTTAGAGTATTGTGTTGGCCTCGTTGTAGTTGTCTGTCCTACATTAAGTAGGTCCTACATCGTTTAGTTTCTCTAGTTATACTTTTCGTTGCTTGACAATAATTGTTATCGCTTATCGATAAATCTGCTGACCAGCTGATTATAGTCACGGCATCTTTTTTTGTTGTCACTTGGCGCGCTCATTTTATTTATTTATTATTAACTTTAAATAAGTCCAGACATTCAGCTCTCCAATAATATGTCCGACGATGACTGTGATATATTTAGTGCCGCTTGCAGGCGGGCTCCAAGAAATGGTGAGTTTTAAATGAATTTATGTCCATGACTTTCATTTACTTTTGTTTCAGCTTTGCCCATTGCTTCATACGATAATCCTTGCAACGGCTCTTTCTCCAAGGAGGAGGACTACGACTTCTTAGAGACCAACGCCAAGAAAGCGAGCAGGGCTAGAAAAACCAAGGTGGTGACGGAGCCCCAAATGAAAGTATGCATAAATAAAAAGGAAGAAGAGATCCAAAAAAATGAAGTGATGCGCCAAGAACCTGCCAAGGAGCAGCCGGACTCTGCACGTGCCCTATCCCCTGTCTCCCAGTTGATCCTGGAAATGGATCAGAATCAGGCTAAGGCCAAAGTCCTTGCGTTGAGTCCGGAAAGCAGCATGCCTGTGGCCAGACGAACTCGCTCCTCGCTTGGCAAGCAGGAAATCCGTCCAGATCCGGTGGAGACAGTCATTCCAGTCGTGCAACCCAAGAAGCGGAATACTCGGGCCAAAAAAACAAAATCGGCTGCTGCAGGCGGCAGTGTTGAAGCTGTATCGGCATCTGTTGTTTCCTCCTTGAACAGCATTGTGACTGTAAGTTGGTCTTTGCCTCACACTTCAGGGCCCAGTCCTCACATTATTCCTATATCGCAGAGCTTTAGCCACAATACCAGGCGCACTCAGATGGCCGAAATAGCAGCCCGATCTGTGGTGTTGGACAGCATCGATTTAGTGTCCGCGGTGACTCCACGCGTAGAGGGATTTGTAAGTCGCAGGACTAGAGCCCTCTAGAATCAAAATAACATTTGTGTCCATAGGTTAACCTCGATTCTGATGAAGAAGGCCAGCCCCCCGCAGCTGTTGAAGAGACCACTGTCTTTGACGCCGACAATCCCACAATAGAAGTTGCTCTGTCCTGGTAAGGCTTGGTGTAACTGTATTCTTGAAGAGTTAACCCCATCACCATTCTGATTCCAGGCTTGGCGAGATTCAGGTTTACAAGCTGCGCCAGCACCAAAAGTTCAAGCACATGTTTAAGGAGGTGGCCGAGCGCAATGGAGTGGGTGAGGATAATGTTTCCGTGGACATGTACTACAAGTTCATAGGACCCGACGACACGCCTTACAGCATTGGTCTTAAAAGCTTTCACACGCTAAGTGGGTGCACCTATTACTCAATATCGATAGATGTGCGTTTCTAATGCTTTGCGGTTTTAGGTGGTCACGCCACGAAGTCTGGCAATAAGATACATTCCAAAGGTGACAACCATCCAGAAGAACTATCGAAGAAGCACAGAAAATTCCAGCTAAAGGTTCAAGCGGACAAATGGAAGCAGCCCCTGGTGGTGGACATTAAAAAGAAAGATCCTTTCAAGATATTGTACATCAAGTGTGCGGAGGAGCTAAACGTTGAAGCCCGTCTCATTAAGCTATTGTGAGTAGCATTACCAGAGATGAATTCAATAGAAGTGTATTTATAAAGGTATACCCCTAGTTTTGATGGCGAAGTGCTGGACCCCGAGGATACTCCTAAAAACCAAGAAATGGAGGGCAATGAAATGATTGATCTGAAAATGAAGGCGTGAATGTTGTCACAATTTTGGTACGCCATATACTTATATTTATTTTTTGCAATTAATTGTTATTCTAAAAATTTATTATTCCTTTATTCATAATGATTTAATTCAAGTCTGTTAGTTTACCAAATTCTGTAAAATAAACATATGTTTAAAAAAAAAGGGTATTGACAAGTCGTTTTTAAAGGGCAGTAATCTTACTACCATCTAGAGCACCAAGTAGAGCGGCGGGTGCAACTTCCAAAAACCCTCAAGCATTCATTATACACCCCTAATATTTTGTTTATCTAGCATATAGCGCACTCACATAGAGTTGGAAACAGATCCCAAATGGTTGTTTATATTGACAGGACGAGAGCGGATGCTGCTGTGGAGTTTTTCCGTTTGCGGGGGGTGGCTTGGGGTGGAATAGTTGCCTCCTGCCACCGGCTTTGGTTTGCGCTCATGAGATTCTCTCGCTGTTCTCTCCCCTATCCTTGAGCAGTTTCCCATGGAATTTCACTGCACAAATTCTGACACAGCAGGAGAGCCTCACACAAGAGTGATGGAGAGTGAAAAGCTGTAACGGAAAAGCTTTCTGACTCTCTTGGTCAGCTGAAAGGACTTTTCTCGACAGTCGCTTACTTTTCAATCAGAAAGAGTTTATCCTTCGTGCTTGATGGACGCATTTAGTTCGCGCTTGCTCTGTACACCGAAGAAAACCAAAAAGTCCCTTTCAATCGCATGAAACGCATTGTTATTGAACTCCGTTTGTTTTCCAATTTGTTTTCCCCCGAAACCGAATCCGAGTTCGGCGCCCCCGGTGTGTGTGTTGTGCCAAGTGAAAAGTCAAGTGAAACGGAAACGGAAGTCATACCATATTTCTAGTACATATAGTATACAAGTGCTTGTCTATTTGGCGCCTAAACAGACCGAAGGATACACCCGGCTGGATGCATCTGCTCTAGGTAAAACACGCTCTGACTTCGGTTGTTTGCACGGCTGCATTGTAGACACATCCTGGTGCCCTCGAAGCTATTTGTTAATACCCCCATCAGCCACCTCAACCTCCATTCGTCCAACCAACCAGCCATCCGTTGGCATTGACAGTGACGCTGACTCTGACTCTGACAAATGTGTTTGTCATGTTTACCTTGTGGCTTAAACAAGTTAATTGCCGTGCGCCAGACACAAAAACCAGCAGCAAACACACAGCTCCTGGCTCCAACTCCTTCCGGCTGTACATGTGTCTCCCCATCAATTATTCAGTCTGATTGTGGGCATTAAATATTGAAGCCCTGGCCCCGGGATATGTCCTGCTTATGAGCTGGAAGATCGCAGAGAACTAGCTCGAACATGCTGGTGCTAAAAATAAAACGTGACACCTGCAGAGAGGTTGTTCTCGGTGCGTACCTGACCACCGTCCTTCGTCTAACGTCCACTGAGCAAATGGCCTTGGTACAGGGATTGCTTCAAATGGGACTCGGAGGGCCCTCGATTCAGCTCTGATTGCTTCAGTCAGCAATCGAATATCGAGGGCCTGCCCCCACCACATCCTTCCCCCGCCTCCAAATGACCTTCAATTGCCTCGCATATGCTCGTGCGAAATTAATAATGCGTCGAGAGATTCTCCCAAAAGCTTTTCACAAAAGCTGCACAAACGCAGCTGCATCCAAGGGCTGCTGGCTGTTGGCTGGTGGCAGAGTGAGGGCAGGAAGCAGCATACATAAATCCGCTTGGCCATTTGCCATTTTTATTTATATTTAGCGCCCCGTGCGACAGACCGGAAGTAACGTAAAACGTAACAAACGACACATTGGGGCACAATTTGCACACGTGTCGCATACGCAATACAGACACATGACCGGCTATTTTTGGCTGCATTGTCCTCTCGGCCAGGATACATACATGGGATGTCCGAGTGGCCTGTCCCTGGCCGCTCCTTTACGGCTACTTTGTATGCAGCGGGCGCAACAAGCCAAAAAAAGAAATCACAAAACAAACTGACGCCATTTTGCCATTAATCCCGACCACTTTATGGCCAAGCCAACAAGCAAACTTGCCCCTTTCCGGTATACCCTTTAATTTGAGGGGGTTTTGGTACATTTCGGGTTTTAACTCACTTAAAGTAGTTCTTAATAGTAAACAACAAGCTTAAATCTAAAAATGTGATAAGGAGAAAACCTTGAACTGTAATTCATAAAATAATTATTAAATCAATAATATATATGCTACATTATTAAACATAAAGGACTAATAATGATGTTTATTATTTATAAGCTCTTTGAATCGATTATTTAAATATTCAGAGGTCCTTCCCGCACATCATTATCCATAATGTGTTTATTAGGGCAATTTTAAATGCCATTATATTAATATCATAAAAGTATGTACACAAATAACCTTTACATGATAACCTTTACATTAGCCAGTATGGTCAGGCAGAGGGTAAGGAGAAAAGCAAAATAATTAAGGTCCATTCAATATTCCCAGCCAGTCGATATTTTTGTATTCAACTTCCGGGCGACTTAATGGACCATATAATGTACTATTCGGATAGCTTTGGCGGAAGCAAAACAAAATCGTATAATGTTAATAGCTAAAGTTATCCTATCTCGAGAAACCTTGGCTTGCCCTCTGTAATTTCGGTATTCTCAGGTCTTCTGTGACATAATTCAGGGTATTACAAAATCGCCACATTACTTAGCGTAGGTTTACATATGTATTTCTCTGTTTGCTCTATTCATTTTGGCTTTTTTGCCTTTTGTTTTTCGTCCTTTGTGCTTTACTTTGTTGCGCCATGTTTATTTTTGAGTTGGCCCAGCCCCTCGCAGCGGAGGATTGCTAATGGTGGAGCGTTTTGTGGGCAGTGATGGGTGGGAAGTGCTTCAAATGGCTGAAAGGTTTACGGCCCGTCCAGCTCCCAGTTCCCAGTTCCCAGTTCGCATTTCGCCTTTCCCATAGTTCTTTATTACGCTGTGTGTTTTACCAACAGCAAACACAATTGCCCTGGCCCGCCTCGACTTTTGTTTCAAGTGCCGCCCCATCAAATGGAGTGGCCATCGCTCGACTCCGGATCCGCATTCGCATCCACGTTTTCTCTGCTCGATTTAACTGGGTCTAGTGCTGGTTCCTAATCCTCATCCTTCTGGCATGGAAGCTACACGGAGGCAAAGGGGAATCAGACCGAAACCAAGCATTAAATGTCTTCTCAAAAATTACCCAAGTACTTGCTTTGTTTTCAAACTATTAGAAACTAAATAAAGTATTCAATATATGATTAATTTATTTTATATTTCCTTAGAATTTTATTAGAATTTGTTGCAAGTGTACTCGAGCATTGAACTGCCCTGGCGCACCTCTTCGATACTTGCCTTCTGGGGGGCGGAGACCGATAAAGAGTCCCTGACCAGGAGATGGCTCCTTCAGCTGCTTTGAGCTTTGTGCTTTGTGCTCTGGCGGGTGCCTCTCGCAATTACTGTCGACTGAGCTCCCAGGGGACAGGGACACAGTTCCCGTCCCACCTCTGGGCCACCTTACACATTTGATGTGCATTTGCATTTGTGGCCCTAAGGCTATCGAATGCTTTTTAGCCCACGACACTGTCATTGTTGCAGGTCCCTGTTTCTCTTCTTATACTACTCCTTCTTCTGGGCCACAAAGCCCGCTGGAGTGCAGGAGGAATGGAGTCCGAGTGCTTTTATTAAAGTTTCGTTTTTGTTTGCCGGCAACAATGTCTCTGGCAGCGACAACCGACGCCCACAAGTGGCGACATCAGTGGCAGGCACCTCTCCTGCTCCTCCCCCGGCACAGGAAGTTGCAGTCTAACAATAACTTGGCAACATTTCAAATATATATGTATGTATTCCATTTCTTATTAATTTTGTGCAGCCAACACGTAGGATGGAGGGGGATTCCCTGAGCAAGATTGTTATTACTTCTTCGGAGGTCCTTTGTATTATTTACGGAGTCTGAGCTTATTGCTAGCTTGACATAGATTCTCCCAGCTCTCAAACTCAATTTATTTCTCTTCTTTTTTCTTATGACTGCTTATTCTCCTACTTTAAAAGTTAGTTCGCAAATAGCTTAGATATTAGATATAATATTAAAAAAATATTTTCTGATTATGCTTTCAGGACAACTACACCAGAAACTGGACCAATTTATGAACAATATCGAACGAAACACAACAATCAACTCTACTCACCGACCTTTCTAGTTTTCTACACACTCGTAGAGCAACAATCGCAACGATAAACCTTTTGTAACGACCCTTTTTGGGACAAGCATATCTCTAGACAGAGCTCGGTGACAACTCAGGTGGATTAGCCCCGAGTCCCCCAATCCCAAGGATCAATCCAGCACCCAGTGCCCATTTCCCAAGGAATCCCGGAGAGTGCCCCGCGGCAAGGAATCCAAGACGGCGCCCCTTAAACCGCAAGCCTACAAAATTGGACGAATGTTATGTTGTGGCTTCTGCTGTGGCAATATGTCGAAGCGCGATTACAAAGTGGCCACCACAGATGGCATCGAGCTGGAGCCGTTGGGCGGCGAAAAGAGCGACAAGGATAAGGACAAAGACAAGGAGAAGCAGACGAACGGTGTCACCTTTGGTAAGTCTCATAGAACGAGGATATTTCTCAGGGCTGCATTGCAATTTGAAAAGAGCTAAAATATTCTTAATTAACGTTCTTGAATCAAGAACCCACAAATGATCAAAGCACACGGGGGAAAAGTGCATAATTGCACTTGAGCATAATTCGACGCTCCGCGCAATTTAAGCTCCTGCAGCCTCCAGCCTCGTGGCCAATTTTGGGCTCCCCTCTGGGATTTATGCATCAAGTTGTTTTCTTAATTAAGCCGAATGCAAAACAAAAGCATTAAAAATGCCACGTCTTGCAGTCGTACCTCATACGCCCCGTTGGCCAGGCCGCCAGCAAAAGCAAAGTAAATGAATGTCAGCATCCATCCCACTTTGCTACGTCCCCTTCCCTGTCGCTCATTCACGCTGGGCACAATTTTCGAGATGCCTTCGCATCCACTCGCCTGCCTGCAGCCAAGTTGGTGGAATTTTCCGCTTTGACAGATGTCCACCGGATACAGCACCGTGCACCGGCTGGCAAAGAGGCCACAGCCAGATAGACAGGCCGGCGGGGGTCGGGTGCACAAATATTCCCAAGTGCTCTTTAAGCTGCCACCGATTTTCAGAAAATTTTACGCTTCTCCGGAGTTTGGCGGCGGATGAAAACGGTCCCCGGGGGCCATCGATTGCCGTAATGTGTCTCTCCGCCAATGAAGGGTTTGTCTGGGAAATCAATTGTGATGGCTTTCGAAGCGGAGGGAAGTTATGAAAATGTACTAAATTCTGCAATCCCGATTGTGGCAAGGCGCTTGAATACAAAGTTTTATGAAACTGTTTTTATTGCCCGTTTCTTAAATTCGTCCAATTTGTGTTCTTTTAAAATGGAAAATTAATCTAAAGCACCCTTTAACCGCGTATCGACCTCTACTATACATCCCATCCATATCCTCTTGGAGGATGCCATCGATATTAAGCGACAAGCTAAATACAAACATGTGGAATTCATGTTGACTTTATCAAGGCGACAAATCGTGGCCACTTGGGCATGCCGTGGGCCAAAGTGGGCCACAAGATAGCGTCAGTTGCCTTCGCCTTCGGAAAGGAACCCAACTGCTCGCCTATCCTCCTTTCTCTCTGCCACTCCTTCCATTGGTTAAATCAGTGTCACGGGAACAGGACGTGGACGTGTGCTGGTGTACCAACCGCCAGGCAAGCAATTAAGGATGCATAAAGTGGAGTAACCACTTGACTCACACACGGCAGCCGCACCGGTGTTTACCTTTCAAGTAAGTCAGTTTAACCGTCGTGTGGTGACTATATAAAAATATTTGAGTTCTCGGGCCAATTTGTACACCCGATACGCATAGGGTAAAAGGCCAACCAGAACAGATATTACAGGAAGAAAGAGGCATCTCCTATTCCATAAATTACATATATTCTTCTGCTCCAGCCGAGTCGATTTAGCCATGTCCGTCCTTGTGAAACAACAGAGCCGGAGCTACCAAAATTGGTTACAACATTTGTATCTGTTGGATGCAAGTGAAAAATATAGCCACGCTCACTTCCGCTTTCACAAATCACGATTTATGGTTGTCAGTTTATGGTAATTAGTATCGTGGTCATTGGGTTTGTTTGTTGTTTGATCATTTCAGTTTATTTTAAAGAACTTTTTGGATAAATATTATATCTTTTGCTAATTTAATATCATTTATATAATTGCATTGCAACCAGATCAATTTAATTTTATAAATATCTTGACTGAAACTGTTGCTTTAGTATTTTGCATTTTATGACTTCTTAAAGAGATGACTTCAGCATGAAGGCATTTCGCCATAGGGTTTTCTATGAGACAGGCAGCCACGAAAGGGTTAACGGAGGAGCCTCGATGGCAACGTTGGCGGCTGATGTTGATAATTGCAGGATGCGTTGGGTTGATTGCAGGCTGAATGGGCTCACACACGACGCACACATAGAGGCCTAGGCGAGCACTCGAGGCGGGGCTTGACTCAAATAAAGAAATCCTGCCTATCCCGGACTGCATCAGCGAGATAAAATGGGTCCACAAGAAACAATTGAAGCGGCAAGAGCCTTGCGCTGCATGCCAAAGTGTGGCACAGAGCTCGGCCCCTTCTACTATTTTTTTTTTTTTGCTGGTGTGGCTGGGCGGATGAGTGAAAGTAAAGGGATACATAGAAATGAAATGTGTTTTTGGGTCAGGCAACTTCAAACTCAGTGGGAGCAGGCTGGGAACAGGAACAGGACCCGCCGGACGGATGGCGGAAGACGGAGCGGATGAGGAGTGCGACTGGCAAATGGAAAATGGGAAACTGACAAGCGGGCGAGCCAAGTCAACTCGTCAACCCGTCAGAACGTCGGGCAAGCAACAATTTATTGTTGCGAAATGGCGCTGGCGAAACACAATTAAATGCAACTACAAAGGACACAAGGATCCCTCAAGCTTTTTCCCACTTTCCCACTTTCCCCGCTTCTCTCGCACAGCCTCCCACTGGGCGCGTAATTAAATGGAAATGGAAAATATTGCCCACGGGCCCCTTAAAACACAACACTCGTACTTGTTGAGGCACTTGAAGCCTTGCCAAGCCGCATGCATCTGGTTTTAATTCAACTGTGCCACGGAGCCTACCCTGGGCCCAGAAGGGGTCGCTGAGGGTGCTATATATATCCTAGAAATGCCTGAATATTGCTGCATTTCCAGCAGGTCTTGTATTAAATAGGACCCTAGACGCAAAAGATTATAGAATATCTTTTCCAAGGGGTTAAGTTTTTTTGAACACCTGGAAAGAGGCTGTGCAAATAATTTTACAAGTTAAGTTAACATTTAAATATTATATTTGGTTGTTAATTCTTGGAGAATCACAGCTGCATTAAAGAGTTGTTCAGATTTGCAATAATTTGTTTGAATTTCGAAGCAAAAGAGAGAGTTTTCCTGCTAATATTGAAGTGAGAGCATACAAGGTTCGTGGGATTTGCCCTCTAATTGCGTTCGGCCCCAGGAGAATCTGGGAGAACTGCTTGGCTCAGCTTAACTCAATTTCTGCACAATTAGTTCGCCACCGTGTTTGATCCGCTTCACTTGATCCCAATGCCATTCACATCCTCCACATCGATTGCATGGCCACTCCAGCCTCCCAGTCCCAAGACTGCTCTCCTCGTCAGGCACTTGAGTTGAACCCATTCGATTTGCATTATTTGCGCCAGCTATAAGCCTGCAAGTGGTCCTCGAACACGGTCTGCCAATTAATTAAATTATGGCGAATGCCTCAAATTGAGTATGCAAACAAGTGGACTGGACTCCTGCACTTCTAATTGAAATGCAAAGAATTTCGAAATCATAAAACAGGCCTTTGTGGTGGACTTCACTTAATTAATACCACTTCTAACTTTGTGCTTAACCAAATCTCAGAGATTAATCTGTTTATAGCTGTGTGAACCCCTGATGATAACGTCGCTAAAAATATTCGTACAAATCATTTGGTTGTTCTAAATTAGTACCACTGATTACTACTCTTGTTTGTTTTAATACAAGAACAGATAACTCATCAATGACGTAAACAAGAAATATATATTTCCCATATCACTGAAAAAAAAACAAAAACACACAACGAAAAAATATATTCAATAAAATCATGTATTTTAAATTAAAATTTTTAATAATTTTGAAACAGTCTGTTTGATTCATTACCAGACATCACACTTGACGTACGGGTTAAGGACTGAGGGCAGAGGGCAGTTGAAGGCCTGTCCAAAGGACGGCAGGTTGGCCACCGAGTGGTGCAGTCGCACCTTGTCACTTTCCTGATCTTCAAAGGTTATAAACTCCTCATCACCAATGAGATTCTGGGCCATGTTAAGGAAGAACAGCTGCGGCAGGGGAATACGGGTGAAGCTGGGCTGCACCTGGCTAAACTGGGAACCCACACCGAAGTAGGCCTCGTAGGCCAGCTTTAGACCGGTAACGTCGACGGATCTCTGTTCCACGTAGTCCGTGGCATTCATTTGGAGACAGCTCAGAGCCTGGACGTAGTTCTGCTTTCCATCGAAGTTCCCAAACTTGTCGTTCGGGTTTCCTTCGCCGTCGTAGTTGAGAGCCCCCGGTTGGAGGGACTCCACCAGCTGCCTTGCAAGTACATATCCCAGAAGGCTCATTTTGAACACATCGTGGCTTTCGAGGTCGAAGAACGGCTTTTGCAGAATGTCGTAGGGCAGGACAATGGTGTTTTCTCTCGGCAAGAACGTGGGCTCCGAAAGGATCTCTGGAATGCTGTCCTCCTGGAAGTAGTATGCGTTACCCTTGGCCGCCGGCTTATCCAGGAGCTCCAGGACTCGGCGTGTGCGCACCTCCAAGACCTTCAGCTGGGCAGCGGCGTAATCCTGACCAACGGGAAGCTGGAGATCCCTGTAGAAGTTGCTCACAAAGCTTCGGCGATCCTGGTTCTTAGGCATGTTGCCCACGTTGAGTTTTGTGCCCTGCAGCTTGAGCTTTAGCAGGGTGCGCTGTCGCAGGGTCAGCTTAAGGCGATTGGCCTCGATCTTGGTCAGAAGCTGGGTACGCAGTGCATTGAGCATTCGATGCATCTCGGTCTCAACCCGAGTCAGTTGCTCCGGGGTAAAGTATAGGTTCTCATACAGGAAGTTGGTGCCGAGGTTCATGTGAAGACGCACATACTTGATGCACTCAAAAGCGTCATTTTCCGTATCGCTCACGCTGGTGAACTCAATGAACTTGGCAAACCGAGCCATCATGTAGGAGGCTATTATATCGGAATCGTAGCGAAGCAGCACCTTCTTCAGCTCCCCAAAATAGTCCACATTCATGATCTGCACCTCAAAGCTGGAGGGAAAGTTGCGACCGAAGACGATCTGCAAGTACTGACTCCAGGGGAATCCGTTTTGGCTCTCCAGCTCGCGTAGTGTCAGATCATCGTTGGGCTCGTCCTCGACCTCGGCCAGATCCCTGACCTCAGACTCCAGCTTCCGGATATTCCTGGCTAAGGACAAGGCTCGTGTACGAGACACGCCCAGCTTGAGTAGCAGCTTCTTCGTGGCGCCCACGCTCTTTAGCCTATCCGAAGGGCCATCGAATGTGGGCCTATCTATCGTCACCATGTACTTGCTGCTGTCGACAAAGTCCAGCTTGACATTCACCTTGACCAGCAGGTTATCGAAACCATAGCGCCGCAGTCGGGCGAGTGTCGTCATCCACTGGAACCTGTCTTTGGGCCAGGAGCTAGGGCTGCTGGCAAACTGCGGCCAGGTAAGGCCCGCATCGGGGGGCACCAGCTCAAGGTAGTGCTTCTCCGTGCGGGACTCGCTCGTGGCAGTGCGACAGGTCTGGTAGAATCGGAGCACCTTGGCCTCCACGCCGTTTTCGTCCATGAGGACGCTGTCGTTTAGCCTCTGGAAAATGGACAGGAAACGGTCGTGGACCTTCTGCTCGATCTCACCCTGAATCTCGCTGTAACTGTCCGCCGAATGTTTCTCCTTGTAATTTCCGCCCACGTACTTGTGGAAATCCTGACAAGGATCCGCCCGGTTGTCCATGTAGCCAAGCAGCGTGTCCAGGATCTCCTGGTTGGCATTGGATGTCGGAAGGGGAGCAGGAACCACCCATTGTGCTTCCACTCTAGCCCAGAGCAGCAGCCCCACGCAGGTAATCCACTGTATTAATTTTGATCGCGCCATCTTCAGCGGCCAACTGAAGATCCGCCTGCAGGTGAAGCCGTATTTAGAGGCATCCAAGTCCACTGATAGCCAGGGTTCAAAGCTCTGATCCCAATTAAGCCTTATCGCGAGCGATAGTAATGTACATATGTACCTTTTGCAAAGTCTAGTTCAAGGTTTTCATCTTATTTGGAAGTGTGTCAAATTTTAATAATATATTTGTTGTTGATTTTGTATTTATGTATTTAATACAGCATTAATTTGCAGTCCAGGTAAACTAACTTTCTCAATATTTTTGAACTGAAATCAATATAAAATCATATTTCAGTCATCGGAGCCGTCAAATCCATTTAATTTTCCGTTTTCCCCTTAGAGCCACAGCGTACGCTACGAACAAGCCCTTAATGGCACAATTACAGGCCTCGATTACATCCCTTCCCCAGCGGCACCCTCTTCTGACTCTTGGCCAAGTGTTTGCTCTGGAGGAATGGCGGCAGTAACAGCTTAAATTTATTGATTGTTTCATAAACAGCGATTATTTAACCGCCGCCTTTCGATCGGCCGGCAGTGCAGGCCCGACGACCCCATTGCATCGACCAAGTCTGGCAAACACTTGTGGCCATCTTCTGGGCATGTTCCACCAGTTGAAGCCCCCGGCGCTGGTCGGGGTACTTTTCCCCCAGACGCTCGCTCGTCCAATCGCACACATATGGGATCAATGTGGACGAGGCTGTGGATGGATGGGCGAGTTGGGTGGTGATTGTGTGGCACATGACAAGTCACAAGTGCGGCCAGTAAATTTGCATGCGACAGCAAATACTCAATGGCCGGACTGGGACAATGGGGGAAAATGGTGTTGAGTAACTCAGTTAGCAGGGGTTGTGCGGTGGTCTTGCCCATCCCCCTCGGTGCGTTTTGGGGGTCACAGTTGAAAAGGGAAGCTCAGAGAATTGAACTGAACATTCGGGCCACACGGCAGTTTTGCCTTGCATGCACTTTTTCAGCTACACTCGTCTCTTTTTTGGGGTATCATGATTTTAAAGCGTTTTACATTGATTTTAATTTCTTTAAAATTTAAACTGATTAATAACTGCAATAATATTTGACATTCAAATATAATAAAAACATATCAGTTTAACAAAAAAAAATAATATTTCTAATGTTCTATAAGAAATCCTCTATTCAGGGCATTAAACTTCCGTATTATCAAGTCGAAAATTTCCAGCGCGTATTCAGGGCTTTGCGACAGCCCAAGGAGGCGGCGGCTTTCGGCGAGGCGTGGCGCCGCCTAATGAACACGATTCAGTCGCGGATGGGAAAACTTTACACTAACGTGACGGCGAATTTATTGAGCTGAGCTGGTGGCAAGGGCTGTGGGAAATTGGGAAAACGTGGAAATGCAAAAGGGGAGGGCAACAACAAGGAGCATCCCCATTTTTTCGGGCAAGTCACCGCGAACCGGTGGTGTGTTTCCTCTTCTATGCCGCAAGAGTATATGTATCCCCAAACAACAAAAACAAAAAGCAAAAACTTTCGTCGCATTGCCGGAACAAAGGCCAAGCAAAACCGGAGAGGCGGCGAGGAAAAATGAGATTTCATTTGCCGGCAAAACTTGGCAAGAAGCGAGTTAGCATTTACGGCTGAGCTTTTTGCGTCTCCATTTGTTGATTGTTTCGCTCGGTTTCTATGGCAACCGAAAAGTAGGCAACCCAAATCAGCATCACAGCCTCGTAAATCCCAAAAGGACTCAACTTAAGGGTGATGTACAAGGAGAAAATCGGTAGTTTTTATCATAAAAATCGCATCCCCCAAACGGAGCACTGCAATTGTAATGGAAGAATTTTCGTGATAAATTCTCCCACATGTCAGGCCGAATAATTACGACATATACCAAATGAGTTCTGAGCCAAATAAAAAAAAATATATATACAGGAGTAAATCAAATGTTAAAGCACAAGGCTTTCACCATCCCTTAAACGGAAAATTTTCTAATGATGAGTCGCTGCCAGATTGAACTATTTGGCCAACACATGATAAACAACACAACATCAACAACAACAACAACAACAAACGATTGCATGTGGGTGAAATTAGGGGGTGGAGCGGGGTGGCATTGTCGTTAAGGGTTGCTTCGTTATCCGCCCGCTTTCGTTCGCCTGGCAACACTTCACTATACGCTTTTCCTTTTTATGTACCAGGTACTCGATAAGTTCAAGGGTATGATCAATTCGTGTTCAGTGCTATTGACTTTGGTTAATTTATGTCTATTAATATTAAATATAAACTCAAAATAAAATATAATAATTCTATAATTAAATACATTTCTGTTACCCTTATTTGGAATCAATTCAAATCGAATTTGTATCTAAAATCTAGAAAAGGCTTCATTCTACAACTGCTGGATTAGCTTAACAGGATTTCGAAATTATAGTAATTTTTTAAACCAGCGAAATATCTGCCTTAAAAACAAACAATTATCTACACAAAAATTAATACGAAAAGGGACCTAGAAATCTGTGAAATACACAAGTTAATATTTCCCTTTACAATACACTACTTCAAATAAGTTAAAATATTTAAGAAACTTTAATTTGAATATTTTTATTATAATGTCCAATTAAATGTTATATTTTTTATCTAACGGGTATTAAATACGACAATAGCTTCACAGATTTTCACGATTCTGGCGACTTCAAAACAAAAATCCTGTCAACGGTATGAGATGGAGAACGAGAGGGCGGTGGGGCAAGCAGGGAGAGGAAATCAAATACAAGGGCTCTCCAAAGAAATTTCAATTTCACTTTTGCAGGTGAGCGAATCTCGCTCTCCAAGAGAGAGAAATAAACGCGAAACGTGAGCGGCTGTCATGCGCCAGGAGAGCTTAGGGGTTGCCACCGCATCTGCTCAGGGTTGCTGCACGGCTTTTCGCTGCGGCAGCATCCAGTTGGAGTCCAGTTGGAAAATGTACGCGCACTCAAACGCAACAAAAAGCGCGTGACAATAGGCGGCAAGTCGCAAGGAAAGCACACTACAAATTCGGTTTTGACAAAGACTTAACTCACACTCGCACACACACACACACAAAAACGCTCACACATATTCATACGAATGCGACGCGTGCTGTCCCCACAACGCCCCACCTCCCCCCTCCGCTGTGCGTGTCTGTGAAAGAAAGCGAAAAAAGTGGCCAAATTGCCAAATAAATAAAAATAAAAGAAAATAGAAAATATAAAAGGCAGGCAAATAGAGTGCCGAAGCAAATCAATTTGCACTCAAAAAAGTAAATTAGCAAATAAAAGCGTTTTTAATTAAAACGTAAAGCAATAAGTAATTAATGTGTACATAGCCTACAATGCACTTTCATGTATTGATCTGGCGAAATTGACCTTTTGGGCCAGAACCCCCTCTGAAAACTTCACCACCTCGGGAGGAAAAGAAACAGCAACAAGCTCTTTATTTCCTTTTTGATAATTAGCAAAGTGGAATGGAATAATCAACCGTTATGCTCTGTCGCCAAGTGAAATGCAACTGCAGCTGAGAACCGCTACTCAGTCAAGTGGCAACAAAAAAGCTGGCGAAAAAGGGAGCAGCTGAAGGCAAAAAATGGGGAAAAAAAGGACGAAGGGCGAAAGCAGAGTGGGTTGTAGGGGGGACTGGAAAGCGCACTATTGACATATATACGCGCAGTCACAAAGCGAGTGCCGCGATTGGAGCGAAAGAGAAGCGAAGGAAACGCCGCATAAGACAAAACAGGAAATTCACTTATACACGCGCACACTCATAGACACACTTACCCACACACCCACGCAACTGACGCATTCAAAAGGAAAGGAAATTCGCGCTGTTGAGCTTTGCATTCTGACATTTCATTTTCAAAACACAGATTCCAGTGAGAGTGCCGTGTGCTCACACACTCTCACTTCCAAGCCTCTCTCTCACTGCGCTCTCCCACTCTCCGTCTCTCACGCTCTCCAATTTTCCAAGCTTGATTCCTTCAGTATTTTTTTTTATTTGTATTTTCCCCCGAGCAAATGAGAATGTAAACAAATGCCAAAGGCGGCCGCATTAACCAGAAATGAAACGGAATTGTGATACTACATGCATTAACACGCTCCTTGCGTGCCCAGGAATGCGAAAGTTAAGCAGAAAAGGCAGGGGATGGGCGAGCGGGAGCCGGGCGGTGCAGTCACGAAGACAAACAAAGGGGCCGCCACACAATTGGCACCACAACACTCCGATTGGGATAAGGCCTCGCTTGCTCTGACATTGACATTAATTGGGGAGCCAAACAGCAGCAAGAGCAGGGTAAGGGGAAGGGATACCTCATTAAAGAGTTATTTAGGAAAAAGAACTCTGCCAATTGAGAAGCAAATGGTTGTTGACACCCGTAAACAGTTCTTTTTACGGCCGCCATTTTTCCCCTGTCACATTTCATGATTCAGGATTTTTTGCACGGAAAACCCGTGTTCGAATGGATACTGCCTGGCATTGCTTTTTACGACCTATTTTATGACCATAATTCCAATTACAAGTTTTTCATATCGCCAAAGCAATAAAAATATACAAATACTCTCTACGTGCGTATACGTAATTTTTTGCCATTGTGAAAAACTGTAGCATACATCAAGGCTAAAGTAAATTCAGAATTGAGTTCATAATAATAATAATGGAAAATTAATTACTATTTGCAGATTAAGTTAAAAAAAGAAGATAACTTGTTTAAAAAAATTTAAATTTCTTTCACGTTCTAATTTTGTTATTTATTAATATTATATTCCGAATACTAAACAAAACAAAGGATTTTTAGATAATTAACTATTGCGTTAAGTAAATCTTTTTATTAATATTATTAAATCTTTCCTAATTAAGAGAAAGATAATGAAATTATTTTACTTAATCTTATTTAGCGAATTTTATGGAAATAAAACTTATACGTTTTTTGAATAAACAAACAAAATAATTTCAAATATCTTTTTTCAAAAAGCGAAAACTGCACCAATTTCCTAGTATTTTAAAAGTTTGCAAGTTGAAATTACAAACTCATTTACGTTTAGGGTTATTAAATTGCAAAATAAATGTATAGATATTGACAATCTGGGAACCTTCAGGAGCGTCTGTTGTGGGCGGCCCCTTTGGCCATCTGCTTATCAAAGCCAACTGATAGGGTAGCTGAATCAGTTTAGCCGGATAGATAACACCCCTGATTCATAGCCACCTTTAAGGTGGGTTTATTGGGGGACTCTCATCAAGTGGAAATGCCTTTAAGTTCCGAAATTCGTATTGCTGGACAAGAGGCAGACCTTAACCACAAATTATGCCTGAATGATGCTTCAGGCAACCAACTTCAGTTTCAAGAGCTCCTCAAAGGCAGACACAGCTGCGGACATTAGGCATTACATACAAATTCCGTACAAAAGCCGGCTTCCCGAAGAGAGACAGAGATACAAGTGTATTTAGAGATAGAGAGAGAGAAAGGAAAACACATTTTGGGGGGTTGATTTTTGGGCGTTGAAAGCGCTTTTCACTAATTCAATGCGACATTGAAAACAGTGAGCTTGAATGCGGAAAGTGCAGACTTTCGGGGGCCAACGGACAGAGTGGCGGACGCAAGGACAAGCGTACGGACAGCCGTAGTCTGACTAGACGGAACCGGAAGGGCGTCAGCGTCTGGCGCTCAGCAAACCCAGAAAACCAGATGGGGGGGTGGCCCAATATACATACATACAAAGATGCAAAGCCGGCAAAAGGAAAGCCAAAGGAAAGTGCCAGCCTTGGTAAAGTGAGTGGGGGTGGGGTGTCATGTCTGCATAAATTATGTATGTATATTTTTGGCCACCCGATAATCAACTCGTCAAAGGCTCTTCATTTTTTGGCAGTCGATTTATTGGTTAAAGGGTGCCAACGGAAAAATCCATGAGCGCACAGATATCCATTCCCGGTCATTGGCCATGAATAAGGTATGAAGAGCACGTCCGGTCCCAGAATCCGAGAAAGCAGGTGGCAGTTGGGGGTTCTGGCGAAGGGTTCGACCTGGATTGGCCATAAAGTGATTGTGATTTCCCTTCCAGAGCAAATAGGCCGGCAATTATTTGCGGTGTGTGTGTGATTGCGGGCAGCGGTTCAAC
>VNJV01005441.1:0-116482 GCA_008042635.1 Drosophila nikananu | reverse complement strand
TGGAGCACCGAAAAAAAGTTCAAATATTTGTTTATGAAATTAAAATGTTTTGCCTAATGAAACTTACCCGGAATTGCGGTTGAACGATTGCTGATATTCTTATCTATCTTCGTCTTTCACTGGCACTAAGTGGTTACTCATCCAGGTGAGATATTCCACTTTAATTTCCACTTTCGCTTCAATTTCCACTTTTCATTTCACTGCCATTCAAACTCACGTGTGCCTCGCCTTGCGTAATTATTCAAATTTTGATATATTTTTGCATTGGCCTGAGATTCGCGCATCTCATAGATACATTTTCGTGTGCAAGCAACGGGGGGGGCCGGCTGTGGGGCTCCAGGTTTTGCCTTCGTTTCGAAATTTTCTTTTCAACCGTCTATAATTTTTCGCGTCTGCGCTGCCAGCAGTTGTTGTTTACCGTTCGCCGCTCGGCCGCTCACTGAAAAAGCCGCCACGAAGCTCCCCGCGCACCCAAAGAAGTGCGGAGAGCATCCATCAGATGCGAGATACCAACGGAGGAGGGCACAGAGCGGCCAAGATCTCGAGATTGTTTTGTTTCTCCGCGATCTCGGGGAGTTTTCATGCTCACCAACTCGCCGGTCGCCGGCATGAATGAATTTTATGTTTCATTTTTGGTGCATAGAGAAAAACTAGAGACACTAAACTGGTCACTAAATGGGAATTCTGATGCGCAGCTTAAGGGAATGTATTTAGCTATGAATCAAAGACACAAATTCTGTTCAAAGAAAATATGAGAAATATGAGTCAAAGTAGTGCTTGCTTTTAACGTAGCATATACCATTTTTCTTACTTCTCATTTCTCTTAAAAAAGGTTTCAAATAAAGTCAAAAATTGTGCTTCCAAACTGATAAAAAATTTCAGTTTTTAAAATATTGCTGTTTTTTTTTCTTTTTTGCGAGCCATGGAGGACCAGCCAGAACGTTACAGCCAGCTAATTGAAGGCTTTAAGGAACTAAATGATCGATATAACAGAATAATGCAATTTCTCGAACAATGGAAGGTATTTTGTTGGGAGAAAGGATGCATGGAGGCGGTCGAATGTTTATATTCAATTCAAAAAGACACTGAAGCAATAGGCGAATTTATTGATGTTTTCAAAGCCCTTTGTGATAAAAGTGAGTATGGATACAAATAATCCGAGTTCAAGCTGTTTGCCAACTAAATCTTATATTTTAGTTTGTAGACATTTAGCTAACCAAGAAGTGCAATTCCTTGAAGCCAACTCTGATAATGGTGAGCATTCCATTCTTTATAAATATTTTTATATCCAACCAAGTCTGTATCTCAGATTCTGGACATATCACCCTTTCGGAGGATGAGACAGTGAGTGCTGAGCCTAAAATAAACCAGGAAGAAGATTAAGAACTTGTAATTTTAAACAAGTTCTATGGTTATTTAAGCCTTCTAAATGTTTAAAAAAAATATTTAAAAATGTTACTTGTTTTGTTAATATTGTTCTGTGTTATAAGTAAATAAATTTGGAAATAAATAGTTGAAGTATAGTTTACAGTTCCCAATATACAAATAAATAAGAAATAGATTAATTTTTTCAAATCTTGTTTTAAATAACGAGTTTTTAAGGTTTATGTCCCAGCTTAAACACTGCTTGTAACGGAAGAACTGCTTTCTCTTAATGAAACGTTACCAGCGCCACCTAGTGGTCGTGTATCACAAGCCCAGGTGGCAACGCCAGCACTGCCCAACGTCTTTTTAAAAAAATCTAAAAAATACAAATTAAAAAGGAATTCCTTCAAATAAAACACCACCATAATTTGATTGTTATTTTTTTGTATTTCTTTCTTTTTCCATTTCGTTTTAATACATACAATATAAAAACTGATAAAAAATCAAAAATAAATAAAATGCATTCAGGCTTAAACTGCGTGTGTTTCTTTTTGTTTTTCTTGTTTTCAGTTTGAAATGCGCTTACAAATGGCTGGCAAAGGTCTGGGCTACGTACGTTTGTCTGTTGTCTACGAAAGATACAAAATTACAAAGAACAAGAAGAGCTGTGGCTCGGACGCTTTTCTATGGCCAAAAGTTGAACGTAAATATATTAATTTTAGGCTTAGGCATTATCAGTTAGAGTTAGACATTAGTTATTGCTGTTCGTGTTCGGGCGCTAATTGTTTTTCGCGTGTTTTCTCTTGTACATATAAATATCATACAAATTAAATATTGTATTTATGTGTCAATTCTAGGGGCTAAAGTGTTTATTTATAGTTAATTTTTGCTAAACGATCACATTGAACAGGCACTCACTCCGTGGCACTCACTCATTCACTCACTCATTCACTCGCTCTCCGACTTACAAATTACAATTTCGCACTTACAACTAAGAGGGGGTGATGTTGGGGGGCAGACACAGGGGCTCTTGGGGTCTTACTAAACTAGAATATGGGCTCGTTACGTATTCTTCTCTCTCCTCAAAAACTTCTCTACTCTACGCTCTAAATCGAAGCTTCCTCCAGTCGCCAAGAATTTCTAATTTCTAGATTCCATCATCAGGATCATGATCGAGATTCTGGCTCCTGGTTTACCTTTCTCGTTTCGCGTTTTGATTGCTTCCCTCAAAAGTTTTTATAAAATTTTGGACTCGCATTTCGTATATATGTAGGGGTTGTATGTTTCGTATGCTTGTAGTTCTGCTAATAACATTTTGCTTCACGGATGAATGACTGAGAGGTGTGGGTGGTGGTGGTGTCGGTGCTGGGGATGCACTTCGCCCGTTGGGTAATCACAGCAAATCGGCGCAGACGCCGCCGAACCACGCCATATACAGCGGCAGCAGGTAGACAACCAGAGCGCGACGCAGCGTCATCTTCTCGGGAGCGCTGGACGAGCGATGACCGTCGACATCGTTATGGCCCTCATCCGAATCAGACTCCTCATCGCCGCCCTGACCATGATCCTCCTCGATCGTGTTGTGGTCCTGATCAAAGTGAGTGGTGTGAATCAATGGATTCTTGTCATCCACACCGCCCGCGGGCCGTGAGGTGTGCGTGGGCACCTGCGGCCGGGCTCCGTCCTCGTCGTCATCGTTGTCCGCATCCACCGTGGGACGATCTATGTCCGGCTTGTGGCTGGGCTCAAACGGACCCAGGCCAGAGCCGTCGTCGTCGTCCTCATCGTCCTCGGAGCCAGAGCCAGAGCCAGCGCCACTGCCCGCATAGGGTTCTTCTGTAATTAAAAGTTTAGTATAAGTAAAATTGGTTTCTAGAATTGTTTTTGAAGGATTCTCACCTATCTCAGTCCACTCCACATCCTGGCCATTGTAGGCATTGCGCAGGTGACTGATGGCATTCTTTAGATGTGCCAGCTGCGAGGACATCTGAGCGGTTTGCTTGGTGCTGGCGGGATTGCCGCTGAACTCGGGATTGGAGCCATGCTCGGTGGTGATGGAGTGCATGTATCTGCAAGGAGAAATCGGGTTATTATATAGCTCCCTCTATATGTAGATATCAATTCTAACCTGTCGATGGTGTGTCCATTCCAGCACATGCCATCCACATCGGAGCTGGAGGCTATGTCCTCATTGCTGCACACCGAGTGCGGCAGGTTGGACCAGAACTTCTTGTAGTCCTTCACCCGCTGGCGTATGTCCCTCACGATCCTGTCCAGAATCGGTTCCCGTCCACCGCCTCCACTTTCATCGTCATCGTTGTCGTCGCGATTGTTCTGCTGCTTTCGTCGCTGTTGCTGCTGCTTGCGGCGCTGCTGCTGCCGCCGATTGTTGCCGCCTCCGTTGCCGCCACCATTGCCAGCGTTTCCACCATTGTTTCCTCCTCCTCCATTGCCACCCTTGCCTGCTCCAACCTGCTCCTGCTGACCCGAGCTCTCCTGCGAGCCTGGCTCCGCAGCCCTGCGCTCCCTCAGCACAATGGCCTCGTCCAGCGTGGCATCAATGTCCAGGGTGTCCGCCTCCACGGGACTCTTGGCGTTGAGCACCTGGACGCCCTGCAGCTTGGGGCTAATCGAACGCTTCATTTTCTTCAGCTTGGGCTTGCCGCAGCCCTGGAACACGCGACTGGTGATGTCCTGGCCAGAATCCTGCCGAGACATCTCAAAGTTAGTTAATGTTAGGAAATGTGAAAGCCATTGACATTTAATATTAGGTATCTTTTAATTAATGTAGAAATTAGAAAGCTGGCTTTTAATTTGAGATCTCCGAAACCAGTTGCCGCCGCCGCCACACTCAACAGCAATTCCATTCACACCCCGTCGAGTGTGTGGCTCCTTAATGGCTATTTATAGCTGCTTTTTATTGACCCATTCCGCAGATAAGAATTGATTGCGAGCGGCTACCCATTATGGCCCATCAGTGGCCACTCGAGCGAGCAGAGACCTCTGGGGCTCTGGCTCGAAGAGAAGAGGAGTCACCACCTCTCCTTATCACCTCACCCATATCTCCCGTGTTCCCAGTTCCCAGCCGTTTACAGTTCCTCTAATTACGAGGTGGGGGTCAGGGCGGCGGAGGAATGGGTTGCCTTCAGCTCATCATAACTGTCGACCCCGCGAGTGCCAGTTGATGGCAATCATCAAAAGCGGTCGCTTCAAGAAGCTAATCAGAATTAAAATTGAATACTATTTCGCATTTTGCATTCAGTTGGCTGTTGGCTGTTGGCCTTTTTTATGGGGCCGTCAGCACGGGCAAAAAGTAAACACATTAAAAGCCAAATGCCGCACAACAAAAAAAAAAGAATAGATATACGGAGATACAAACAGACAAGCAGCAGAGCAGCCAGCGGTTGAAGAAAGAAATGTATAAATTTTAAATGGAAATATAAATTAAATTCATATGCGAGCCAAATGTTGTGCAAATAAATCGTAAAAATGGCAAACAAAACAAAAGTCAGGCGATAGTTCCAGCGAACTCGGGAAAAGGGGAAAAGGCCAGCAAGAAATATTATTTGAAATATTGCAGTAATCAAAATTCAATAAGTTATGGCCATTCGAGTGTAAATTATTCTTTTGCTCTCTCTGTAAATATGTCAAGCACAAACTTTTGTGTTATTTTTGGCAGGAAATTTAAATGATTGAGGGGTTTTAGTTTTATTTTTAGGGATGTAAAGGGGAGTGAATCAGAGATAAACAAAAGGATTGATATATTTCTGGGATAAGAAAGATAATGAATCGTACTTTGGGAATATATTTGTATGCTATCATCCATTTCATACTCCTTCTCATGGAGTAATTCTTTAATTCTCTATCTTTTGAAGCTCCATAAATTTATGCCCTGACCCTCCTCCTATCAATTGCCACCATCTCTGAGCGGGTTTCCCCAACTATTACTCTTCTTCGCCGAGACTCGTTTCAAATGTATGCGAATTAAGGAACCAACAACACGCTTATAAACCACTCGCACGCACTGACAGTTTTATGCGCACATAACTTAGGGGTGCCAGCTGCTTCTGGGCCCCCAAAAACGAGTTACAAATTGCCATTGGTTTATGCTAATGGTAATGATATAAGCTATCAAGTTTAAATATATTCCCGCAGATCTCACCTGGAAGTTCATGATGGCCTCGGAGATCTTGATGTTGAGGGGCTCCACCACCATCACAATGTTGAAGGACCCGAGCAGGCGCTCGGCCACCTTGTCCATGGCCAGGGCAAAGTTCTCCCACTCGGAATCGAATTCGTGCTGGAAATGGAGGCATCCCTTGATCACATTCACGCAGTAGTTGGTGCAGGGCTTTTCCGTGTAGCCCTTGCAGGCGCCGCAGTGCTGCATCTTGGTCAAGGCACCCGTGCAGTCGGCATTTAGACGCACCTGCAAATTAATTAGAAATTAGTTAGAGCTTCAAGGAATCTAAATTCTAAATGGTACTCACATTCAGCACCTTCTTGGCCACCTCAGAGGCCGTGGCCAGGGCCTGGCCATAGGTCCTCGTGGCCACAAAGGAGCGCTTGATCTGGACGGAGAGCTTGTCCGGCACATCCCCGAAGGGCTTCAGCTCCTTCATGTGCTCGCTGACGCATCGCATGTAGCTGGAAAAGGGAGGGAGAACAGAAAATAAGTATGGAATGTTTTGCGGAAAATATTTTCATTAATTTTTCATTGGCGGAAATCTGCGCTTGTAAACGGCACGGCTCAACGCCTTTGCTATGCTTTGCCTCCGAGCATTAAGTACAATTTTTATGCGGAAAAATCATAAAAATAGTTGCAGCTCCAGCTGGAGTCGCTGCTCCCCAGAGCACCTCTGTGGCAGAGTGCAGGGGCTCCGACTTGGCCATCAGGCATGACAGTCATTGCACTTGTACGGCTGCCCTCGGCCTTATGGTCAAGAGAAGTCGCCGGTTCGAGCCACCACCAGCAGCAGCAGTTGTTGGCAGTTGGCCGCTGGCCCCCTCTACTTAGGCTAAACAATTTAGAAATTACTGCAAGTTGCATTCGCCGAGGTGACAGATCAGTGAAGCGGCAGGCACCAGCAGCTGCAGCTCCTTGATGGGAGGGCGGTTTGAGGAGTTCGGAATGAGCTATAAAACTAGTAACTACTCGGGGATATTTTAATTTAATATCTTTCTTTTTTGATGTATCTTTCTTTCTACAGTATTTAAATAGGTTTTAAATGAAGTATTTCAACTGTCAACAAACAGTTTAATTTGCCTTCCTTTTTAAAAGGCAATACAATCTTTGTCTTTGTACATAATTGTTATAAAATAAACCCTTGAACAATAATATTGAAATAATTCATGTTAAATAAACGCACTTCTTAGATTCTACAGGAGCTCCTATATAAGAATATCCCCTCGGCACGATATTGGTTCCTTTATGTGCCATTCCATTTGTCGCTTCATATTTTGGCCATATCGCATATCAAAGTTATGCCCAAACAAAGACACCCGTTGATTTCCCAGAGTCCTTCCCCCACGGAAAACTAACTGCTTGAGCTACCCCCTCATTAAGTGAGCAGCGGAGAGCCCCTCAGCTCCAGGTTCTGCCATGGGGGCATGTGATCCATTCTGAGGGCAAAACGAGCGCCGTTCAAGCGACCGACCAACCGCACAGAGCAAACATCAGCCACAAACAAATATGAGGGGTTGAGGTTTGCACTCGTCAAAATTGGGTATTTAAAGGTGTTATCCAGAAGAATATGATTTTAAATTCAATTTTAATTAACTTATATTAATAATATAATAATATATGGCTCTAACTCTTTAATAGTATTTTACAATAATAAACTCATTAACCAAGGAATTCATTCCTAAAATACCTAAAAATTATGTAGTTTCAAGCCCAAAGTTCACTCAACTTTTCCATCCTAATTTAATAGACTATTTTCTGTGAGTGTAAAAGGAGGCGGGGAGCCGGGCAAGTGGCAGCAATTACGCGACATCGTTGTTGTCGTTGCTGCCGCCGCTGTCCAATGGCAATAAACGGACGACGTGCCAAAGCACGTACGACAAACTAAAACGATGACAATAAAAGCGAATCGCTGGAGTTGAAGTCGGAGACGGAGATGGAGCCCAGTCAGCAGCGGGGCATCAATTGGAGGAAAGCGCGTGGGTAACACGAGCCCAGCCCCAAGGAGGGAGGCACCAGGACGGGCGACCGACCAAAAGTCATTTGGCCAACTCGTCGTCGTCGTAGTCGTCGTCGTCGTTGCCGGTTACCGGAGACCTCCCGTTCCAGGGCAATGAGCCAAGTGGGCGCAATTTTCGCTCCATCCATGCCATCCATTTTTGTGCGGAAATGCGAGCAGCTGACACAGGAACTGGCATAAAGTGCGGTTTTTGGTTTTGGCAGCGTTATGGGATTGGATTGGCCTGGAAGGGGAAGTCACTGTGGCCAGGCATAGGTGGTGGTGGGTTGACTAGGATTGGAATGAATAAATCATTCACGAGAATAATGTGTAGTAGGTAGAGTATAATATAGTAGGTTGTGAAGGGATAAAAGGTTATCTTAATGAAGATTTTGAGACTGAGATGATAATTCATAAACAACTTTGATAGGTTTTTACAAAAGATCATGATAGGGATTTGTAATTATAGAAAGAGATTTGCAAATATATAAAGCCCACGCATAACTTTGTAATAAAGGTATATATTTATAGTTGATAAAGGTAAAGTTATTAATTATTTATACGATTGTATACCCTCTTTCCTCCTTTAGTTTCTGAATAATAGTTCATCTTCCCTTAACTCTTTAGAGTATTGCCCAAGTCCCCTATAACTTCCCCTTAACTTCCTTATTCTCCCTTTTCTGAAAGCGTTTCAACCGCAATCAAAAAATCTAGCAAAAGCCAGAGCAACTTCAGAGCTCTCTATAGGATATATGTAAGTTAGCCACTTTTATATCGGAATCGTTAACTGAAATCCCACACCGACCATGTCAAAGTTTCGCCAGTTAAAGACAGAGACACTTTGCGGTTTCACACGTTTTATCTTTAGGCCTCTTTTTATCTGCAGACCTCTAAAATCGGATTCGCTTGGGAGTTTCGGTCTCGATTACGCCCTAGATTATGTTACTCACTTCTCGTCAAAGGTGTACTGAGTGTTCAGCACTGTGAACATCTTCTGGTAGAGCGTGTTGAAGAACTTATCCATGACCTCCAGCAGATCCACTCGCCCGTTGGCAAAGTACGTATCCAGCTCCTTGAACAGATCGGAGAAGACATACGAATTTCGCTCATAGATCACGCCGTAGGTACGGATGAACATGCTGTTGAACTGCGTCCTGGACTCTTTCAGCAGAGCGGTGAAGATTTCTGCAAAGGGGGGAAAGGAAGGTACAAATTAGTGGGGAATTTACACACAGGGTAGGAGGAGGGACATCCGCTTCGAGTTGGAGTTTGTTTAGAGTTTGATTTTATTTCTGGCCTGCATCCGCTTCAATGGCAAAAATACTCAACGAACTCATTGCCACATCCGCATTGTCGTGGTAGACATTGCCACTTGACATTGCCAGTAACTCGAGGCCCGCATCATCATCATCATTGTCATCTGTGCAGCTTGATCTGGAATCCATAGATCAAAACTGGCGGGCAGAACCACTTGACACTCCACAAAAAAAAAGAGATCCCAAATCGTTGGCCTCTGTGACATCTTCGAGTGGTTCGTTGACGTGACCTACCTTTGAACTTGGTCGCCTTGCTTCCTAAGATGCCCGACATCCTAGAGATGTGCTCCTTGGTGTGGCTCTCGAGTTGCTGGCGGGACTGCGTGGCCATTCGGGTCTCCATGCCGTAGGTGCAGCAGGTGCCCACCGAGGGGGACTCACAGTAACGGAGGACGCGTTCTGTAAACAATAAAATACAAAATAGAGATAGTTAAAGAATCTTTTTTGTGAAGTTATTTTTATTATAGTAAACTAACTACATATAGGTATTTAATTGTATAAAAATCTACCCTTTTCCGTACCATTCATTCTTAATTTTCCTTATCCTGTGACTTTTCTCTCCCTTAAACGCTTAAACTTCACGCTAATTTTTTAATTTACACTTCAGCACTGTTACTGTTGTTTACCTTAACATCTAATTAATAATTCGTTAAGGTACAAAAATGTACAAACTATTTCAACCTACTGAAATTTGTTTGCTTAAACTTTAGACCGATTTTCCAGAGCAAGTCTAACGATGCAACAGCGCGCTGCCATCTCTTTCCACTTGCACATTCCGGGAACTCGCACACTGTGCGGCTCAGGAGTGCAACTTGCCACTTGACATGGTAACCAAATACCAAATTCTGAATACCAAACAGTGAAAACCAAAGCCTAACCAGCTAACAGCGATTCGTTGGAAAAATATACAAAAACCGAAACGAAGCGCGGCTACCGGCGAATGCAAGTAACTTGAAAGAGAACCTGAAACCAAACTCAAACTCAAACTCAAACTCCTGGGATACGGGCGTGGCAGTAGCTGGAGAGTTCCCATTCTCCCATTTTATTTACGCAAACATTTAACACATTTTTGGAGAGAAAATTAGAGGAAAATATGCATTAGTTCCCTGCAACGACTGCTACCTCTAGTTTCCCCTCCTCAGCTTTATGTGAGGTTTTTTATAGCTCTGCTGCCCCACGTTCCGTGTTTATTTAGATAATTCTCGGGGCCGGATCGACGATCCGAAAGTTCGGCACTAATTGAAAGCAAACAAGTTGGAAGTTCTCTTTTTTTTTCCTGTTCAGTTCGTTTCGAATCTAAATCCGAATTCTGTATTTATATTCTGTTCGTTTTTTGTGCGCTCATAAATTGCCGCTGCCCAGTTAAATGCATCATCTGCTGTGCACACACAGAGATACCGGCCAGTATATGGAGTGTTTCCCGGTTTGTTTATTTCCCTTATAAATTTAGATACTTTAGTGCACATTTTTTCGACGGCCGAATGTAAACAGAGTTTACTTCCCCATTCGGCCCCAACTTCCTCCTTTTATTGTCTGTGCTCGACTGCTCCGCTTTATGGCCTCTACTAATTGTTATGTTGCACAAGATATGAATTGAGTGTGGCGCACAGATAGAGCTCCGGCCGGGGAGTCGCTGTCCTGCGAGTCCTGCTTCCCCAGATCCTGGGGCTTATCTAAATTGGCCCACAGTTCTGTGTGGTTTCCCTTTTTAATTGTCTGGCGCGGGGCTCTTGGGGAGCGGACTATGTGACTGGCATGACAACGGTTTGGCTGGGATTTGTGGGTCTGAAGACCATTTCAGTTAATTGAAATTGTGGCAGATAAAACGGCTTAAGATTTGATGGGGACAAGGGATAAAGATCACACTGAGAAGATAATTGAAATATGAAATAAATAGGTTGAGATTATAGGGGAAAATGGGTTTATATTATGTGAATTTTGTTGGGTGGGAAACATATAATTTCTAGTTAAATATAGTTTTTTCACATAATAAAAATTATATAATTTTATAAGGCCAATTATCAGAAGGAAGCATAGCTCAAAGTCCCTTAAAAGTCATATTTACAGCTTCAAAAATAAATTTGTTTTGAATTATTAATTACTATAAATATAACGTTTATTTAGGTTCAAAGCCTAAATGGTAAATAACGATATTTTTCTATTGGTTATTAATTTATTTATTATTGAGTTTCTTTAAGTTGCTAAATAAATTGTAATAAATTCTTTTTACTTATGTAATAAATCCCCACAATATCTACAAATATCCATAAAATAAGCATGTTTCCTTTTTCAATCAGGCCATCATCAGTCCATAAACTTTTCCTCCCCCTAAAATCCTACAGGATCATAATTCCTACACCTTTCCCCTACGCCAAAAAACCATTAAAATTCCACGCAAAATGACAGCCATAAACAAAAAACCACACACATCGCTGCCTTGGAGCTCGATTTGGATTGGTTTGGTCACCCCTTCTTCCTTCCCGGCGGTTCCTGGATCTAATCGATAGACCGTAGCTAAAATCTATGTTAAAATAACATAACGACATTAAAGTAACGGCAATGGGGATTCTTTTGCCAGCCATTTTTATGAATTGGTGCATAATTTTGCCCAGACAACAATGGGAGGTGGGAAATGGAAGTGGAAAATGGGGAGAAAAAGTAAAGCAACAGCGGCGGGGGATCCCAGATAACAAATGTTGCCAGGCGGCCGAGGCGACGGCAGGGGGAATCACCCAAAAGGAAGCCGGAACGGAGAAGGATGGAAGGTGTCATGAGCATAATAAATGACCTCAACTTACCGATATGCCGCCACACAGAGCCAGTTTCCCTTTTTATTCTAGCTGACGCTGTGGAAATCACCCCGTTGTCTAATAGAAAACTTTGGCTGGCCAAAAAGCAGCCAAAGAAAGAAAAAAAACCCACCCAGGAAAAGCGTAAGGTTTTGGGGAGCAACAAACACCACCCATTCCCTGTGGGCGAGCTGGTCACATGTTTTCCCATTTCCACGCGCAATCCACTTAGTTACCAGGAGGGTGGCAACGGGGCAGGAAAAACTGCGATTGAACACTGTGGAAAAATTTGATAGTTAAGCTAAGAAATAAAAAGTAAGAGACAGGGAAAACTTGGACTGAAAACTAAGGAAATGAGCTTTGTTTAATTAAGAAAATGAAGTGGGAGTTTAGAAAAATATCTTTATATAATTCTGAATATAATATTTAAGCTATGAAGGCATCCAAACCCCCCAAAATATTCTTTAAATTTAAATTTGAATTTTTTTATTGAGAAGGTTACTCTATCATAAAGTTTTTGGGGTCCGAAAAGTGTTTAAAAAAATAATATTTTGTTAGAGAAAGCGAGGAAACTGCCAGGGAGTACCTAGCATATATTTTTTTTAACCTTTTTCTCCTTGTGCAGGACTACCCATCAAGTGGAAGTGAAATTTCATTTCAAATGATTTACTGTAACGATCAACAAACGCTGGGCTAGCCCCAGACGGGGACGAGGACGACGAGTCAACCCCCGAGGGCGTCGCTTAAAAGGGTGCGAAAGTTTAACAGGCGTATCGCAGTCAATATGCAGCATAGTACAGTATATATAGTATATATCCCGAATATCCAGCAGCGATAAGTTCGGGGTGAGTGGCGAACGGGAGCCCAGAATGCCGCAGCAGGCGAGCGTTTCCCCCAAGGTTAACTTTAAGCTTATCCCTCGGTTGGAGGACTCTTTAAGAGTGCGAAAAGTTGTCCCTAACCGGGATGCTCAACAGGATGCTTGACACGGAAACCCGGCTGCCAAACTGCACCCTCGTGGTAGTTTTTTTTTGTAAACAAAGAAACCGAAACTGACGCCGTGTTACCATGGTTGTGTGTGAGATTTTTTGTGGCAAGATACAGAATTTTAATTGCGGAAGTAAGAGGAATGCGCAAAAACTATTGTTCTTTTTATTTTAGGTTTTTGTGATTAAATTTAGTGAAATTTGAAGAGAAATTCATAGAAAGAAATAACCTAATTTAAAACCAGTTTTTAAGAGATTGAATTATATAAATATTATATAATAATAAATATAGATTTAAGAGCTTTAATTATATAAATAACTTACTATCATAACAGATCTGGACTTCGGGTTTCTTTATTATTTCAAATAATACAGCATTAATAATGATCCCAATTTAAAAGAAACTCTGTTAGTTAACAAGAACTAAAGTAAACTCTCTAAATATTGAGTTACTTCATAAATACACATTTTAAAATCATTAGGTTCAATATTAAATTCTCCTTAAACTTGATTTAAAACATAAAATCAAACATTTAAATATCAGCAATGCATTTATGCTGCACATGTACTATATATGCATTTTCCGCTGCACAATTCCTGCCGGAAATGTCCCACTTCCATTTCCCAGGCCCGCACACTTGTGCATTCAAAGTTTTTCCACCCCACTCTCCCACTCTCTTTCTTTTCCCTCTCTCTCTCTGCCTCTATCTACTCTTTGTGCTCCACTTGGAGATGAAAAGCGTAAAACAACAAAAACACACATTTGAAACTGTTGTTGGGCAAGTGGAAAACCGAAAACCAAAACCAAAACCGGCAAAAAGGCAACAAAAAACACAACAGTTGCAGACAGGACAAAGGCAGACGCCAAAAACTAAAACTCAACCACCCGGCAACCCCCCTCCTTCACCTTTTATCTCTGGGCCTTATCAATGGTCGGAAAATACAGGGAAAACTTTACTTTTGAGTCGAGTTTCAATGGCCACTACAAAAGGGGAGAGGAGAGCGTTAGCGGAGAGAGAGAGAGAGATTCTAGTCTCACTCATCGCTTCGTCCTTTTTGACGAGGCACAAAAATGCGAGCCGGCAACGCCACCAGGCTCTCAGGAGTCCCCAGCAGGACGATTTCAAAACTGTTGCACACACGTGCGGCAAAACTTTTCAGCCAAGAAAAATGTGCTCGTAAATGTGCGGCAAAAGGGAGAAATAGCCAGACAGCCAGAGAGAGAGAGAGTGAGAACTAGAGAGAGAGAGCGCGCAGAGAAGAGCCTGCGAAAGGGGTCGTTGCACGCATGTAGCTTTCACTTTCCGCCAGGACATGGGGTGGGTGGCAGGAGCCAGCCGGGGGATAGTTCAGCAGAGTCACCCTCGAAAAAACCCAAAAAAAAGGACAAAATAAAAAGGAAACAACAAAAATTTGTCGCCGTCTGGCAAGGAAATTGCATTAGCCAAAGAAAAGGTTAAACAACCTGTGAGTCCTGCCGGCCATTTGGCTTTTCCACTTCGCTTTTCAACTTAAATTTCCTGTCTGCTATTTATTTGGTTTTAAAAAGGAAAATGTTAAGTGGAATTGGGATAAACAAAACATACAAATATATTCAAATTTATAATATATATAAAATAGTAATCATTAAAATTAATAATATAATAAAATTTATGAATTTAAATATTTGGCAATTGTTAAATTATTTTAGTTAATGTCCCTTAAAAGTTGTCTAAATTTATTTCCTTTTTTAACACGAGTTTTGTTTACAAATTTGGTAGTTTGAGTTTAATAAAAAAATTTTAAAATTGATCTTCATTTTATATTTTATAACTTTTAAATCATTTATTAGTTTACTCCAGATATACTTTTTAAAGTAATTTCTTTTCCACAAAAAAATATTTCAGACAAGGATTATCTTTAAATGCATTCTTTTGGTATTTAAGAGATTGCTGATTCTATTTTCTCAATGATACTATAAGTTGTGCATCATATAAAACATAATTTAAAAAATAATACATCTCGTAAAAGTCTCCTCATTTTCTCTTAGTGCTTTTTCCCAGCTAGAGCTAGCTTCTTCTTCATCGCTTTGCCTTTGTTTTGCTGCCCATTTTTTTAGCCCAGCAGTTTTGATGATGGAAATTTGCTTGCTCAAGTTTTATGCTTATGGTAATGAGTTTTAATTAGGCGCCCAGCAAGCGAGAGCAGGCAAAAAGGGCAAAAAGGAATCACAACCACCACCATTTCAGTGGAAGCCAACCTACCACCCACTGGGCTTTTCCTTCCACTCATCGTGGTGGGTCTTTAAGCGGCAGCCAAAGTTGCTGCTGTTTTTAATTCGCACGTAAATTGAAAATGATTTTTTTGTTCGTTGTATGTTTTGCCTTCTAGGATATTATTCAAATTCCAGCAGCAACATCTGGCGGGGAAGTCGTCTAATGAGCCAAGGGGGAGGTGTAATTTATTGGGTCAACACAGCAAGGTTTCTCTCGTTACAGCAGCAGTTTCTCCCTTGCGTTTATTTTATTTTTCTTTTCAGGTCAGCCAAATGCAATTAAATCTCAATTGTTTTAAAGAGAACAGGCTTGCTTTTTTCGGTTTCCTATTTTATTTTTTATGGCTCTTTCACTGCACTCTCACAAGGCCCGAAAATAGAAACAAAAAAATAGGGAGGAGGAGGAGGAAGTCCATACACTTTTTCACTGCGGAACCGGACAACCCGCCGCAGACTCCATGTGGACTGCACTTTCAACACATATAACTCAATCGCCGCCACCCGCCGCGAACCCAAGATCGAAGCAAATAGAGATATACCCAAAAAAAAACACACAAAAAATACAACAAGAAATAAGAAAGAAAAACGCGGAGCGAAGCAGAAATTTGTACAAATATTGGTCCACTGCGATGGATATTGGCTTTACTTCCTCTGGCGCACTTCGCCCCATCGCCTCGCACTTAATTAATTTAACAGAGTTTCGGCGTTGTGGGTCTGGGATTGGGGATTTGGAAATCGGATTTGGGTTGGCAATGGTATCACGAAGACCACCCGCCTGCCTCCAGGGGCAGTTATGAATTTAAACTGAAGAGTGGGAAGGGCTTTCCCTAGAAAGGGAAGACGTCAGATAAATATTATGGCAACTACAATAGTAAGCTATATGTCATAAGGAGTTCCTAAAAGAGTATTGTATTCCCTCTCTAAAATATAAATAAACTGCATTTCCCTTGGCTTAAATACAACATTCAGCATAGTGAAATTCTCTACATATCTCCATTTATAAATCTCCCTCATTTATTATCTCCACCTAGACATAATGTGTCTCCTCTGCGGACTATTTGCCGTTTGAAAAGTGTTTGTGAAAACCGTTCATTTTGCAACATTCAGATGAATAATGAACCGTGCGGAGGCGTCGACTGTTAATTCTGTATCCGCCGGGTGCAAGTGCAGCATTTAGCCCAGCTCCACCTTTTCATGTGGCCTGCAAAACAGCACATTTCCCCATAATATGCCCCTCTTCGCATTTTCCACCATAGCCTCGACGATGTGTAATTACACAAAACGTAGGCTAAAATGTTGCATGAGAGATTCTTCCTTTCTTCGCAGCCGGCTTTTGGCTCTTTCTCAGCTTTCTTCAACTCTGCAGCTAGGCGGCTCTTTTAGGCGTAATTAAAATTACTCCAAGGGGCGGGGAATAGGAGTACGGAATACGGAATACGAAATGTTTATGTTGCAAACACGTTTCATGTAAACAGGGAAAGGGAGGGCGAGAGAGAATATAAAAATAGAGAAAGATTGCACCGACTAAGACATACCTTGGAACTATGTGGACTTAGAGGGGATAAGTAACGTTTAGAACCTAAAGAAATAGTTAATACAAGGAGTCTGAATAACCAAAACAAACTTTTTATATATGTAAAGATTTAAAAATGTATTTTATATTTATATTATCTTGGATTAATGGCAAGAACAAGCGATTAATATAGACATTTCAAAAGGTATTTGTAAAAAAAAAAGTATAAAGCTTCGCTTTCTGTTGCCTGAACATTAGCAAAGCCAAAAATATTTACCCACAAATTATATTAAATTTAACTTAACTATTATATCTCATTAATTACAAAAATATACCCCCACTTATTACGACTACAGGGTACTAGAAAAATGATTCCAGAAGTCTTCCTGGCCGATGGGGTTGGAGGTCGTCGTCGTGAGGCTTTTTGCCTGATGAAGTGACGACGCCCCGTCGGACGTCGGACTTGCAAAGTTTTGCACATGTTTCAGCCATTTGTTTGGCTGCCAAGATGTCTGCGGCCAAGTTGCATCTTTCAGCACTCACCTCGCCATCTCCATCACCATCACAACTGAGTGACAATTTTGAAATGTGCAAAGATTTTTCATTCCGAGCGCGGCGGAAAAACGCAAGAGAGAGACGCGCACAGAAATAGCTGCAAAGCAAAACAAACATTTTTCCCTAGGCGTAATTAGGCGGCTGAAACATCTGTTAATTGGGAAACAAAAAAAAAGGCGAAGTTGGGAGAATTAAAACTACAAGCCAAGCAGAAAAGTTCTACGAACACAAAGAATCTAAGGCATACAACATGTTTCGAAAAGAATTGAAATTTATGCCTTAAGAAAGCAAAGCTTTTCCCAAGCCTTCTTTAATACTCTCTTTCCCTCTAGGGTATAGCAACATATTTCCCCCTTTTTTTAGTTCCCTGCTGAACTTTATCCACAAGTTTCCACTAAATTTGCTTTGCTCTAATTACAGGCGACATTTTTTGGGCTCTGTGAACATTGCTCATACGCCTCGTTGTACAATTTTTGGGGCCAACAGCGGCAAACAGGTTAAACAGAGGCTTTCCAGAGACCGAAAACATACACACGCTCCCAACAATGCCATTAATCAAATTTTATTGTTTAATTAATTTCGCTTGAATGAACCGAACTCCCCTGGAGGGGCAATGAGGTGGAGGAGGAGGTGATGAGGTGGCTGTGGCGGCCAGAAATAGCTGAGAAATGGCATTCAATTCGTACGATTTCAAAGGAAACCAACCGCTCAACTTGTCCCAGGTTCGAAATTCCGCCTTTGTTTACCTCCGCCATATGACAATTATTATTATTTTTTTCGTATTTGTTTGCCTTCCTCTTCTCGTATTTATTTGCAATTTATTCATCGCTCTTTCTGTTTGTCATCCGATGATTTGTCATGGTCGCCGATTGTCTGTGTTGTTTTGTGGGTTTTATTAATCGAATTATAGACTGGAATCAGATTTGATTGGATTGGATCACATTAGGTGAGATTTTGTGACTTTAAAGGTTTCAGACCCCCTGAATAACAAGTTTTTCGAATACCTATAAAGTCTCTAACTAAATCAAAGCAAAGGATGTTGTCTTCTTTTCCGTTCTAAATTCACATAACCTTTTATTTTTATAGATCCATTTGCCCAGTGTTTCAATAAGCATTAATTTCAATTTTATTCAATTCACATTCTTGCACAATTTAAATTTTGGGGAGAAAAGCAAAGGAGGAGGAGATGGCTTGGAACTGGGAGAAACAGCTTAGGCCATGGTCAAAAGTGCCGCAAAGCCAAATTCAGACACGTTATGGCCTGGTTGATGTTTTCACTGGATTTAAATTCGATTTTGGACACGAGATAAAAACCCAGCGAATCGCGGGGAGACGGTGAGAAAAGACAGAGATTTACCGAATGCAGCCAGCGTCCAGTTTGTGTGTGTTTATTCAAAGCACGTTCCTGCGGTTCAGTTTTGCTGTTGCTTTATTTTTTGTATTATTATTTCTTCTTTTTTGCAAATGCCGAAGACATTGACTACGTGTCGCTGTCAGGCGGTGAGTGATTTTTCCTTTTTTTCAACACGAGCAGCATGTTTTGTGTGCCAATTAAAAATGTTAACAATGACGAGTCATCGAATCAATTGGCAGCCTGCGCTTAAGCCATAAAAGAGCATTTAAGCCCGGCTCGTAGCCCGTTTTAGCCGGCAGCCAACCTTTGGCCAAAACCACAAGAGCTCTCCCAACCGCAAAATCCATAAAAGCTGAGATTTCTGAGACCTCTTCTATATGTACATACATATATACATACAGCGCAAAAAAGAGCTGAGGTAAAAATATAATAACCAAATCCACCCCTGGTCAAAATTGCTGTTGACCACAAAACAATTTAGTGGCGGGGAAGCGAAATAAATTGCCTAAATTTTAAAGCCCATAAATGATTTAATTTTGTTGGAGCCACGATCTTTTTAGCCTCTTTCTCCTCTCCCTTTTCATTCTTTTTTTATTTTTGTAATGAATCTGGGAAAGAGTTGCACTCAATAACGCTCACTCCATAATGAAAGCTAAGCCCGGACAAGGCCCTGCTATTGTCTTGTGGTTTTGGTAAGAGATATGGCATCTTTGGGATAGGAAATGTATCTCACAAATGAGTCATGAAGCACACACAATCGCACTTGCAAGTAATACATATGTGATCTCATTTCTGTAAACTAGAACACAGGGGAAAACTATTAATTTCTTTGAACCAAAAAAGCAGGTGAACTCCACATTTTGATTGTGTAACTTCTCGCCGGACAATTGATTCGCTCTTAAGAAACCATTTAAGACCCTCTTCGCGGGGTTTCCAATGCCATATAAAGCCATTTTCAATAAAGGGAAATCTTAAATGGAATTTATTAATATTTATTAGAGCAACAACAACTGAGCGAGAGACACACACGGAGCGTTAATAATTAATTAAATCAATAATCGATGGCTGGGCCAGAGGAGTCCACAAATAAGTTCTATAAAATCCATGTGGACATAATCGAGCATAAATTCCCCAAAACAAAAAGAAAAAGAGAAAAAATGAGAGGAAAGCAACCCAAAGAGTCAAGCTGCGAGTGGCAACAAAGCGGTGAAAAGGCCGGGAACAACACAAAATTAGGCAATGTTTGAGCAGGTAGTGGAAAAGTAGGGAGAGAATGGGTAGGTATATGGTATATATATATATATATATCTATATATAAGTATATATATTTGGTATATGTAACAGACGACACCCGAAAATGCTAATGTTGCATGCCACATAATCCTGTTAGAGACGCGTGAACGAGAATGCCAAAGCCAGGAACGCCGCCTCGGAGAGGTTCGCATGTGACAACATAATTTGTGGGCTTGGCCCTACTTTGTCTTAAGGTCCACTGCTGATGAGCCCCCGATGACCCGATGACGACGATGATTATTAATCATACACATTTCTGTTTGTCTTTTTGGCCCGGCCGGCCGGGCGGCGCATACCTAATGAGCTTCGAACAACTAATAACCGGGCTTTATTTGACAGTTTATGGCCATTTAATGTTGAGAGGAGAAATTCGGGCTTTTCCAGTGGGGGGGAATAAATTAACATGGGCAAATTGGAGAGCTTCTTGGCCAACCGAAGCAAAAGTCAAATGTCGCTGACGACCGACGACCAACGACGACGACTTTTTATGGCACTTAAAAGCCCATCAAATAAAGATATCACTTGAGGCTCGTTTGAACTGGGAGAGTTGCAACAGAAACCACAAATACTTGACGTCGACGTGGTTCTTATTCTTGTATCTTTGGCCCCCCCATTCGAAACCGAAACCCCAATTATATTTAGACAACGCTTTGGATTGCTGCAACGCCCACGCTCCCTCGAGATACTCTTATGATTATATGTACAGACTCTGCTGCTGCTCCATCTGTGTCTGCCACCACTTATAAATTATCTTTAATGACAAGTGCACTAAACTAAATAAATTGTTGCCGACTTAATAACGTAATTCTCCTTTGGCCCACAAGTGGGCGTTGTCCGTCTGCCCCTCTCAGCCCTGTCTGTAAATTCTCAAGAAAATAGTTTCAACGATTTATGGATATGCCAGGCCAGGGATCATGTGTGTGGGGAGATCTTGCAGGAGGGGAACTGGGATTACGGTGGTGATGGATCGCGACACTTGGCGACAAGCGAGCAAATTTGTAACAAATTTATTACTATTTTTTAAATACTTGATAGCCACCGTTTAAAGTTTTAATTTTATAGCTCAAGTGGCTGTTAATGTATGGTTTTCTTACTAGAAGTTGCACTCTAACAATTCTTAATGAGTTTAAATATAGAAACCCAACTTAGCAAGCATTTTGGCATTCTTTATCTTTGAGCTTAAGTGGCTTAAAGTATTATTTTCTCTTGCAATTGAATCCTTTATCTTATTTACTAAGCTTCTTAAGCTAACTAAAGCCGCTCCTATTATGCTTCCACTTCTCGGATTTCAACAGAAAAGAAATGCTACTGCTGCTGACAAGATGCAAATGAAGAGAAATGGCATTCTCCGCACCGTCATCATCATTTGTGTTCCTGTTGTTGGGACGCCTCTTCATAAAGCTTCCACTCGAATGCAGACCAAAGACATTTATTTAAATTGAAATGCAACAAAGAAGTTATACAAAAGAGGTCTGCCGCATGGAGTAACTACATTGTTTGCACTCCTCCGTGTTAGATGAATTTGCCTGCAGTTTTCCTTATTGAAACTCCGAAAGACAGCGAGCCGATGATGATGATGGCCTCTGTGTGTGCGAGCATTAAGGCAAAATTTATTGCACATAAATTGTTGTATAATTTAGCACCATTCAAGAGAGCAGAGACCATCGGCCCCAGGCGGGGGAGGCTGGGTGTTGAACAATTGCTCCTTGGGGTCTACACTATGTATTGTTATGAAATGCCCACAATGTCTTTGGGGCGCAAATTGTAGCTGTTTTAATTAGCAGCCAGCAGGGAAGTCCAGCAGCCATCGAATCGAGGCACCAACAGCTGCAACATCCACTCTCCGGCTTCTTGATATCAATCAATGGCAATTGATCGGAATTGAATGGTGTTGCACTCCATAACGGCGAGTGGAGCTGAGAGATTCGAGGTGGTTGCACTGCGGGGCAGAAGCCAGAGACCCGGAGGGTTCTTAAAAATCTGATGAAAGAATATTACGGAATATTTGAAAAATTGTGTCTTAGGAAAATGTATATACGATACAGTGAGAACCATAAATGTTCTCTGGTGTAAGTGGCGAGGTTACTCGTGCAACCTCCAATTAGAGCTTAGCTCCGTTTTGGTTAATTATAAATATTTTTTGCAGCATAGAGTTCTGTAATATAATTTCCAATACATATACTGAATCCATATCGATTTCGCATGACGCAAGCGGAACAAATCTGAGCAATCCCAACCGCTCTCTGACCGCAGAAATAATATATGAATTGTGTCAAATTAATTTGCATAAGCGGCGGATTCGGGGGGATGGTTGGATGAAAAATGATTAAGAATTCATTAGGAAGCGAATCAAGACAATTAAGAGACATCGAAGATCGAATAATCAAATCGATTCGAAACGAATAATCAATGGGGCGTTCTGTGTGCTAGAGTTGAACCACCATTTATCATTTCGTTGGAGGGAATGCAAAAATACGTATTTCTTGCCATTTGGGATCTTAACCAGAAGGCCCTCCAAGATGGAGAGATAAACCAAATAAACACTGGAGGAGAACAAAGCCAACTGGAGGATGCTCGCCGGAGAGGTACCATCGGCCTAATTGAGTGGGCAAATAAATGATGAAAAGCCTCGAGTGGCCACTGGCCATCGGCCACTCTCCTCCTGACCCCAAAGCACTTTGATTAAATTTGCCAAATGACAATTCCTCCCAGTCGTGGATTGTGGATTGCGGATTGCAGATTGCGGATTGCGGCTCTCCAGTTGCTCAGAACTCGTCCACAGGAAGTTGCCACTGCAAGATACGAGTCCGAAGTCCCGAACAAGATGCAACACATCTCGCCACGGGGAGCCGCGCATCCAACGAAAACCAGTTCTAGACCAAAAATAACCGAGGGGGGCACCAGGAGGGGGCCAGCAGCAGAACTCCAGCCGGAGCACATTCCTCAGCCAGTCACAGAACTGGGAAAATTACACTGGAAACACAGTGATTTTATTGGGTTAAGACGAGCACTTGGTTGGGTTTAATATGGGCAACATGTTGGTATAAGTGGAAGGTCTTAATTGTCATAAGATTTGGTTTCCAGAGTGCCTATATATCTAGAAATAAATATTGTTTACTATTTAAATAATTTCTTTAATTGTTATTATCATTTTCTCTTGATTTTAAAGTACTAAAGTACTATTTAGCATTCATGAAGAAGTTTATATTAAATTGTAATCTCCTTAAAGGTTTTTATATGATCTCCAACTTTTTACACTCAGTGTATAAATTTATGAATCGCTTGCCGGTTTGAGAATGAATCGCTTTTTCTTGGGTGTCTGTCTGGGCCATGGCCCACGATCTGGCCGGCGTTTCGGGGCGTTTACAACGCTTTTGGTATCTTGTATTTATTTAATTGACGTTTGTACGTGTTGGTATTATAAAATGATCAGTAGGATCTCTCCCTGCCGCTCTCTAGGCCCAGCTGGTTCTCTGGGGGCAATTATGACAGCATTTGGGGCGTTGCTGGACATGCATGTGGGGGCAATAGATCGCCATCGCCTTGCAGTTCCTGATCCCCGATCCCGATCCCAATCCCAGTCCCAATCCGGATCCCAAGCCCACTGCCTCTGTGTGTGCTTTACGTGCTGGCAGGATAATTAGCTTAGTGCAACTCCCTGCCGATCCGTCTGCCTTTTGATCTGTCTGGGTGTTAGTTTATTAAGACTAAAGTGGGATTTTAATGGCCTCAAGTATGCCAAGGCGAAATTGCAGGTAGAATAAAATGGAGATGGCAGCAGAAAGTGTGAGTTCAAGCCTGGAGGAAGTTAAGATTCAAAGTGTAGACGTGATTAAAGGGAAACTTTCGTCAAGGATAGCATAAGATATAAATAAATAAATACTGGAGGGACTTGGAAGGAGAAAAAAATGATCATTAGCTTTTAAAATATAGAATTCACTTCCCCTAAATTACAACCTTCTCAAAGGCGCCTAGTCATGCCCTCAACTCTCTCACGCCATAAAGATGTCAACTAACCAAAAAATCCACCTAATAAACCGACAGCAGTAATAATAATAATTTAATGCCTCAATTGAAAAGCTATTAAGAACCAGTCTAATTTGCAGGTTGCTCCGAAAGAAAGACCCAAACAGAAAACTAAAAACTGGTTGGACAGAAATACCGGACGTGATTGGATGATATACAACTATTTCGATCCGAGCTGAACAATCAAACAATCGCAATCAATGAAGCTATTCAGGGAGAGATGCTCCCACAGACCAAACAGAAATTAAGTTGTAGTCGTCGAGCCTGAACCCGAAACGCAGAAAACCAGACCAGAGTCTGTTCAGGAATGATAAGATCATCGCCTTGCCAACTAATAACAGGCAATGATGGCTCTCCGACGCTTTAGGATATGACTTGGCAAATTGCGTGCATTATAGGAACCAGGGAGACCGGGTCGAGACCGAGTCGGAGACTCGTTGAGATCTCTCGGATCCGATTATAACCATTAACACATTCTGCCGCCTCGCTCAGACAATTTTATGTCGACAATTAAAAAATCAAATAATATTTGTTGCCCCGCTCCCCATCCCAGAGATGATGCTGGGGAAATGTAAACAGGTCGAAGTAGAACAGGAATTTGGGGTTTGAAATCCATTTCCCTCGGACAGGTAATTAATTAATCCATTAGCACATTTTTATATATTTCATCGGTAGTTCTTGGGTCTTGGGAAATCTTGGGCATATAAACAAATCGAAAAGGGAAATCGATTGGCTGCAGCTGTTTGTATCTAAATATCTATCTAATGGCGGTGATCTAAGGTAATTCAAATAAACAGAAATCCATAAGTAACACTCGCACCTTCTTGCCAATTTCAGCGTTTGTGTTAAGCGTTTATAGAAAATATTTTGCTGTCAACGCCGGGCAGCCATGATCTAATGTTTTCTGGCACATCTATGAGATATTTACAAATGTATCTATGCATAGAGAAGGGCACTTGAATGTGTGTATACTCAATGGAACAGGAAATTGCAATCTTATAATCTTGTAATAAAGCTAAGGGGAGATCTTGAGCTACTTATATTTATATGTATATTTAACTAATCAAATTCTATACTTTATTCCCAATGGTAATACTCTTTAGGCTATCAGTGTTAACCCCAACCATTCCCCCTTGTCACTTTATTTATTGACAAGAAATCTTTAACCCAAATCAAAAATATATAGAAAAAACTACAGCAACTTGTTGAGAATTTTTAGGTGATTTATGTGTACAACTAATTGAGGATTTTGTAAGTAAACTCAGCTCGTTGCCCCTTATTTTGTTGCTTCCTATTTTCTCTGTGTGCCACTTTCAATTCACTTGATCGATTTGTACAAACAAAATGCCAAATAGATAACAATGTAATATATAATAATTGATTAAAACTGAAACGCCACATTATCGAACTGAAAGAAAACTACTGGTAATTCAATGGAATTCGGGTTGGCAAGGGAAGGCGGCGCAGAGGACCGCACACACAGATTAGATTACTGCAAATTGACACATTTTCCCTCTGAGCTGTCAGTGGCAGTTGGAAAAGTGGGAAAAGTGTCAACTCGAGTGGATTCGTTGCGCCGCATTGAGTTGGATTTTTCCTAGGTTCTTTTCCGGATGAAATGTGTGCGGGGGCTGCTGCTTCTGCTCCTGCGGCTGTCCGATTTCACAATGATTCCCATAATGAGCGCATTAAACGCTCGGCTCCCATTCATTCTGCTCTCAATTCTGCGTTACGCATTATCCCTTTCAAACTGCCATTGTTGGGCTCTGGGTAACGCCTCTTCCTGGTAACCAAACCCCCGCTTTTTGTTACAGATTCGTAGCGCTAGCACACCTTTTGCCCCTCGACCCTTGGTTCCTTTTGGAACATTGCATGATTGGGCCTCATAATCCCGACCCGAACATTGGGTACGCGCCTATTAATGGCCCCAGGATATCTGGAATATTCAGCGGTGGTTATGGCGAAGGAGTCGTAACATTTATCCAGCGGAAGTAAAGGCAGAAATTTATATGTTTCCCCTCTTTTTTTGGGAGAGAATAATGCTTTTAGTGGTCAGGATAAAATATAATAAATGCTTCTTAGATTGACAGAGGATTTATGGTCACAAAATATGTATATAAGAGTGTGTATGTTTTAATTATAAATCTTAGTCAGAGGTCTTTAATATTAGTTTTTTATTTCAACTAGAAACCTTGAGTTTAAAACACCTATAAAAGCGATAACTGTCCATCAACGCTGCATATTTGAGGACTCAACGTCAAACTAATTACTATTGATCAGTATCTGAGCCGCGTCTATCGTTCGGCTGCCAAAAGATACAAATGTATCTCGGCCGCCAGCGTCTTTGATTAATAGAAAAATACCCACTCGCTGAAGCAAAGTTTCAGCTTCAGCTGTGTTTTGTTTTTTTTTTTATCATCTACCCACCCAGATGGATGCAACTTGAAACTGCAGAGGCAAAAACTTATGGATTCTGTTGGTAGGTTGCCGAGGTATCCGAGCTGAGGTATCCGAGTATCTGTCTCCGAGGCGAGCAAGTAAAGTGCTTAAAAAGACATAAATTAAACACTCGGCTACCTGTCATCATCATCCACACATCGTGTCGGCATCACAAAGCTTTGATTTCAACAGGGCTTCCCCCATCCCGACCCGCCCCCGGTGGCCCTTCAGTCCCATCCTCATTGTTGTCGAGTGTTGTTGTGTCGTGTATCCTACACACAACCTAACAATTAAGCCTCTCCTCTTGTACACTCGCGGGCACACGAAAAAAGGAAGCATGTTGCAAGGAAAGAAAGCGATGAATTTATGCAACATTTAGGAAGCAGGCTTTGTATAGTAACTTGAAGAGAAATGTAAATTTAAACAGGGATTATTAAACCCCAATTGATTTAAAGGGGTTACTAAAACAACCGGGATATAAATTTATACAAGATGTAGATGGTTTCAATGATTGAAATAAAATAGAAATACTTTTTTATATGTGCTTATTAGATTCCTAGTTTTAAGCTCTACTAAGATCTCCAGCAGATGTATTAATACTTTCAAGCATAATATAAGTTTCAGTTCTAGTTTACTCCTATCTCCACTATGCCACAAAACCCAGTGTTTCCCAGTGTAGTCACCTTGCTTATTGTCAAAGTCCCTGGTCCTCGGTTTCTGTATTTCTTTTTTTATTATTCCACTGCCGCTGTTGCCACACATAAAATAAAATGCGTTTTTAATTTGCAGATGCGCGTAAAAAACAGAGAACAGAGAGTCTGAGTGAAGAAAAACTTTGCATCTGTTCGTTGGTTCTGTCTCGTTTTTGTTTTTATTGTCGCCGCCTCATGGATGCGGTATGGAAATTATTCGCAAGTGGCAAAAGTTATGCCAGCCGTCATGCCATCAGACGGGGCGTGGCAATGTGGTACATAGTATGCAGTAGTGTTGGGTAGATGGAAGCCCGAGAGGGGACGACGACCACCTGTCTCTGCGACAGGTGCAAAGAGCCTGAAATGTAGCCAAGTTGAATGGCTGAGAAGCGCCGAGAGAGGCGGCCATTAGACGGATATCAATAAAGCTAAAGAATGAGGAACATTAAACGGAGGAATTGCCAGAAGTTGAGACTAAAATATCTCAAGAGAGAGAAGTGAAGGGAAAACTTATAGAGGTTTAGCAGCTTGACTGCAATTTTGGTTGTCAATAAAGTTTACAAATGATGAGAGCAATAAAAGGGGGAATTAGCAAAGTAACATTTAAAATATCTTATTAATACTAGTAATAGTTTATTCAACATTACCGTAAGAAGTGAAAGAAAAGCATAACAGCAATATAACAACTTTACAATCCTTTAAGGTAAACTCCTGTTATTGCCATGATTATCGCTTGCATCTTTTTCCACCTAACAAACCATAAATTTGCTATCAACGCAGCCATTGACGACACAATCCCTTGGCATTCCTCGACTTCCTTGGCTCCAGACACACACTCTTTGAAATCGTGGGCCCTGGCGACATTGACAATCCCCGATTGCAACTTCCCACTGCAACAAAAGGAGGAAACCCCCTGCCCGTGTGCGTAAGCGTTGCATCTTCATAGCCAAGTTAACAGATAACACAAATAGAAGGGGACTGTGGAAGGGCCACAAATGCCGGCACAAAGCGTATAAAAAGCGGAGGCAGCTCAGACACGACAGAGCGACATCGCCGGCTTCCCTCCGATCCTGGGGATAGAAGTTGCCCGTGGGTAATGAAATATTGCCATGTGCCAGCGCCTGCGCCTCCTGACTGACTACCTATGTGGCTCCCAATCTCCCCCACTGCTCCCCCTGAGCACCGCCCCTGGTTAACCCACCTGTGCCCGCCGCCTGCCCCGTGGAATTGCAAATGTTTGCCGGCAACAGCTGCTGCTGCTGTCGGGATGTGTTGTTGGTGTAGGTTGACAAACAAACATGCCAGCGCATAAAACAAAAACAGCCCGCAGAAACAGCCAAAGAATGCAGAGAGAAAATTAATTGTATCAACAATAAATATGGTTCTAAAATTACTATAAGCTAATTCAAGTTGCCTGATAATATTTATTTTTTAGCAAGTTAATCAAAAGACCTTCAACCCTAATTAACTTTGTATTATCATAAACATTTAATCTCTTTGCAAATTTTACATTTCTAACAGTCTCTGATATTTTTCTTAGTGAAAAGGTAGCAACAGCAGCTCGGAAAGGAGTCAAAGTCAGGAAGAGAAGCACTTGAATCGCCGCCTCCTCGACTGCCTTTCTCGCCTCCATTTATGCTCCGGGTTGCACTTGAAAAAAGGCGACTGCCGGCATATATAGCATATGCCCCACCTGCCCGGATCTGAGAACCCTCTCCTTCCCGGTCGGCTTCCTTCTTCTATTTGCCCCTTGAACATGAGTCGAGACTTACGAAATTCGCATTCACGTTTTGGCTTTTTACCTTTGCGCCTATTTATCATCAAATGCAGCAGCTACGAAAGATGGAGTGCAGGAGTCGGCCAGGTAAGGAGGAAAGAAGGATGGGGACAGCTGCTTAAAAGGTAAGGGAAATTTGAAGTATGGAGATCACTGAATGCCCTTAAATAATAATATATTTATTTTACTGAATACAATTTCATTTAGAAAAATTAACAAGCATATTGCAAGTATCACTTAAGACTTTAAGCTCAATAAAGAGCAATCTCTTCGGTCGGCAAAATTGTTTAATAAATAAATATTATATCATTTAAAAATATATGTACATATAATACTTGACAATAAATGATTAAATTATCTATGCCTTAGGCTTAGACGCATTCCGAGCCCTGCCATGTGGCTTAATCTAATAACGATCGAGTCGAGTCACTAGAAAAACCTACAGTAGCCCTGCCCTAAAAAGCAGAGTATCAATGGCATTGCTGCCATGCAAATGCACTTGAGAGGCAAAAAGCAGCGACTTCGTCGACATGTGATACCATTTAAACCTGGGGGACTGGCTTGGTCTTCTCTGTGCTGTGCTCGGAACGTGGTCTTCCATGGCAACCGTGGACCATGTGGCCCTGGTCCGGCTGCAATCAGGCGAAATTGTTGCCAACTGTGCTCTGCATTCCAGAGAGCCTGCTCAACTTCTTCTTCTCCCCCTGGCATGGGAGAGTGCAGAGAATGCTGCGAGTTGTGGGTCCAAAAAAATAGCGTGAGAAAGCAAAATATTGATTCTGGGGGACTTGGGAGAGTTCTGCAGGAGCACCAGGGCACCGCGATATGCAAAGCGCGATTAAATTCCTTAGCATCGGGACCGAAAAACCGGATCCTGCTCGAAAGGTGCTAAATGAAGTTCTTAATTAAGTGCGAGTGGCGGCGAGAAAAATGAAGGGGGAAAAAGGGTTAAGAATGGGTAGAAGTGAACTGGTTTTATTGGCACATCGTTAGCCTCGGGATCCTGCTGCATTTATTGCATAATTTGTTAATGAGCAGGGACGCTTTTTATTCGTTCTTTTTTTTTTGAGACACGCTTCATGGCAAATGACAAATTAGCATTGAAAACGCTGCAGTGAGTGGAATGCGTGAGAGTGGAATGTGACTGGAAGTTGTCGAAGGGAAAAATATATAACAATATAGCCAAAGATGATGCACTAAAAAACTCTACTTGACAACGTTTATCTTATCGCGTTTGTTTGCTGGTTTGCCGGTTGGTAACCTAATATCAAATGATTTATTGGGGGGAGCAAATACAATCTGATTCATTTCAGATAAAGTAGTGAGAAGTAGTGAAAAAGGAAAAATTAAATATAATTTTACGATATTTTTATTACCTTAGTAATTCAAAAACATAATTTATAAAGAGCTAGAGCTGGGGTTCTGAAAGTAAGGAACTTAAAGATACATTTCAGCAACACTTCCAACCTGTCCCAACAATTTGCCCTCTCGCTAATTTCCTTTTTTGTTCTGTTGTTAATTTCTTACCCTATTTCCAGACCCCCATAAATTATTATTTAATTAACATTTTCCACATTCCACAATAGCAACAACCTCAAGGAACCCATAAATAATAAACACCAAAGAGGGGAAACCCAGAGAGGAAGAACTGACACAAAAAGAAGAGAGAACTGAAAAACTGATTATGATTAGAGAGGGACCAAGACAAAGCGATCCTCATAATTAAGCGACATTTGCCGGCATGACATGCAACAAGCTCGAGATTAACATAAATTTCCAGATATATCCGAAGGGGCAAAACTCGAAAATTTTATGGACCGCAACAAAGTAAGGGGGCACCGAGAAGTGAGGAATAAAAGTGCGCAGCCCGCGCACCTGTCAAACTGAAGATAAAAATACAAATTATGATTATTATGCACTTGACATCGGACCAAACCAGAAGGGATGGATATGGATGGACATATAGCGAGGGTAAGCGTTGGCGTGTGGTAATTGCTGGTGGTAAAAATACTTGGGGAATTATTAGCGCTAATTCTTTGTATACAAAAAACAGAAAACACAAAATCCCAGCCCTCGTCGAGTGTCGAGTGTCTCGCAGTTGATTGAAAGATGTGCCTAATTGATAGTCGAGCACGAGTTCGTTCCCCCAAATCCCCTCAGAGACGAGACAAGATGAGACATCATCAAGTGCGTGTCATTGTGTAATTTGGGCTTGATTATTATTAATTTGCAGACGCCGCCAGCGTTGAGGTTTAAAGCCCCAACCCGAAATGAACGGGGAAGTCTTGATGAGACTGCCTTTCAACCGCAGGCCAAAAATGTTTCCCTTCCTATTTGATTTGCTAATGAACGGGGCCGGAGGGGCTCTGGCCCGCTGATAGATCACAGGAAATGGTAGACTTACTTAAAACTGTCTTGGGATCGGATCGAAAGTAACGATGATAGCTTGGGAACTTGGCAACTTACCTGAAAAGAGAGCAAGGGAAAATTGTTTTAGATTAGATGTGGATATTGTAAGAGTTTAGATTTAAGTACAAAAGATCATGCAAGGGGAAGTTCTTAAAATAAGAAGAAAGCTGCGTGTGTTTGGTAAGTAATTTAAATGGATCTTGTGTATCTTATAACCTTATGCTTTTCTTGTTCTGTTTTTATACCTTTCAGAGTCAAAATTGTAAGGATTTAAATACTTTTTTCTTATTTCCAATATATTTTCCCAGAATCTAAGCTTCTATTTCGCTGAAACCCTAACAAAGCTGTGCCCAAACCATCTATTTTCCGACAATTGACTGCCCTTCAAAGTCGCTGGCTAACCAATCTTTGCGCGTAAAAAACCCTTAAGGGAACTTCAAAAGTCTAGCCGGGTCTGGGGCGGCGTCTCCTGGTTGATTTTTTTCATGTTTTGTCTTGATTTTTCTCCGTTTTCATTTCGCCCAAGAAGGGGCATGCATCGACGTGAAGAGTCGAAAAACCCAAGTTCAGAGGAAAAGAAATATGCACAGACGAGAGTCCCACAGAGAGTTGCGTTTTACAGCAATTCCATGCAAGTGCCATGTGGCTATGATGTGTCTGTGTGTGTGTGTATGCACAACACCTTTTACCAAGAAACAACAACAGCAGCAACAGCAACAACAATTACAGCAGTCATCACCTTTGGTGGTTTCCAGTCGTCGGCGCCCTGTGAACCTGCTGAGAGGAGAAGTCTCTCCAGAAAACTACCTAAGCAGCCCGAAAATAACCGAGATATAGACAGGGGATATATGTATAGACATATCTTTGTACATATATATATATATGGAGAACCCTTCTCTAGAGGAGCCGAACAGGTGGGGGAGTGGCTGCGGTAAGCGTTGAGAGACTGACTGTTGTTTATTGTCTTACGTCTTGGAAGTTATAAAACAAAGCGTCAATTGACTGCTGCCGTCTGACTCTCAAAATCCGAACTCCTGGCATCGCGGGGTCTTGTGTGAAATTAACATGAATGTTTGTCCCTAAAAAATAAGGTAAAAACTAAACTCCTTGCCCTTTCTCTCTCTCTCTCTCTGTAGAAGCCGACAAGCGTTGGGGTATCAAGAAGAGGAACTGCTAATAGAGGAAGTCAGGGAAGGCGGCCGCAAATCGAATAACAAATTGTGTGGGAATACCCAAAGGTTAGAAAAAGTGAGGAGAAATTACACCTGTGGCAATGTACTGTAATAAGTAAGTTTTCATCAGCGAAATACTTTATATCAAACTGAAAAACTCAACTTAAAACAATCTCGGATAATTGAAACCCCAAAGTGAAACTGGGCCAAGAGCCGGCATTTAAGCAATGGCCAAAAACCTCAAAGGAAATCTGTAAAATACCGACAAGAGGAGCCACATCATTACATTGTAATGTCGCTTCCCTTTTTCTCTGGTTTCTTTTTTTTTTGTTTTTATTTCACCTCGCTCTCTGCGATCCTTAATGGCCGCAAAACACGCGTCTTATAACGGTTTTAATGAAACACATAAATTCAGGTTGAGTTCCTGGCGAACGCCTCAGAGACAGAGACTCGACTTGGGTGAGCCTCCATTACAAAAATTCTCCGCACCTCTTTTGCCCCTGGAAGAAAGGCCTTTAATGCCATATCTTGCAACTCTTCGATCGCCTCGTGAGCGTGAGCAGTTTACTTAAAAAATATCTCTTCGAATTGTTTTCATTCAGTTTCGTTGGAACGCTTTTCCCCCACTCGCTTATTAACCGCAATTTTGGCTGCCTGAATTACCAAACAATCAAAGCCAAGTTGGGGAGAGATTTAAACCGATTTTCGGGGGGTCCACAGTGGAATGTAAAGAGCCAAGAAGGCAGAAAATGTTACCAAATTTTCAATGCAAATTTTGTATCTTAAGATGATACGAAGAGAAAATCATTAACCATTAATACAATATTTGAATAATTTTAAATAAATAAAGAACTATATTATATTACATATTTTACAGGACTCAAATCCACACTCTTTCGAAAGTAACATAAGAGTTAGTCATGTTCCTTTGCACACTTTAATTTCAAGAAGCCAAACATTAAAGCTCTCTTCATTCCTCGTCCCTCTGCTCTGCAAAATAATATCCTTTTATGAGTCGCTATCCTTTTTGTGCAATTTACAAGGCAAAAATGAATGGAAATGAGTTACAACGATGGATGATGCCGACAAAAGATATGCCTCTCTCTGGCTGAAATCTCTGGGCCCTGGGCCCATAAAGAATCCAACACTATGGAAGGCCACTCAACTGTGAAACAGGTAACCCGAAGGAGGGCGACGGACGGACAGGCGGACGGGCGGACGGGATGGACAGGATGCGGACATACGAGCAGACGTCGGTAAAACTACAAAAAGGAATCGAGTCGAGTCGCATTCGAGTTTGAGTTTGAGTTCGAGCCTGGGTTTTGTGTTTGCATCGTGGAGAAAGAAGAGATTTTTGTGATTTCGTTTCAGGTCTTTCATTTGATTTCAATGAACTGTTGCCACAGCCAAAACAAATAGCTGATAAAAAACAGAATGCAATTTGTATCTATGGAAAACGAGCGAAGGACGAGCCTTGCTAACAGGACAACTGATACTTTAGTTTGCCTAATACCAAAATCAATAGGACAAAAAAGGACAATCTCTCCTTGTTTGCACTGTAATTGTAAACCATTTGTCAGCAACTTTTCCATATAGCTAATATCCTCTATCTCCGTTTTGCTCCTTTCTTTTCCAAGGATGCCGGAAATGTCTTTATTTGCCTTTGAATTCAATACCACGACCGCTGGCAGTCGTTTGTGTAATTTATGTGTCATTCTGCTTATGGGATTTAGTTCCTACTTTATTATTTCTTTTTGGTTAGCCAACATGCTCAATTGAAAGTTTATTAAAAGCCTTTAAGAGAAGCAGATACTGTGGGCTGAGAAAAAAGATAGGCAGCTATCTACTGGGAAAATTATATAAAAAGTAGTTGAACAAGATTTTAAAAGTATTTATTTTGAAACATAGTAATTTACTTCCTTTCATTTTATCTTAAATTTTACTTATCATTAACCAAAGCGTTGTTGTATCATAATTTAACCCAGGACAAGTTTTCCCTGGTAGCAAATACCTCATTTAACCATTTAAAATATTTACTTTTATAACTTGATTATTACCTGACGGCTTCCTCATGCAAAATCTCAGCCACAGAAGGAGATAAATAAAAAACCAATCTCCGCATTCATTTCGTAGATGCGTGGGTAGGATGGATTTCAAAACCCGTTTCAGTTCAACAACTCAAACTATAATTCCAAGCGCCGCCGGATTCGAATTTCGAGTCGTCTTCGCTTTTTTTCGGGGCTCATCGTCATGTGGGTTGTTGTCTCTGAAATTTATCGCTCATCGTTTTCGACTTCTACGCATTTATGTTTTGATTTTTATTAAAGGTTTTGCCTTTTTATAATATTTTTTTTTTACCTATTTGTTACCTTGCCTTTGTCAAAATTAGTTTTCATTTTATTATCAGCACCTATACCTGTGTTTTTTTGAGGGAGATAGAGGAGGCGCTGACGACGGACGGGTTTCCGGTAGCTTTTGGTCAATAAAACCCACAAATTTATGACCTCTGAATAATGCTGTGTGCGACCCGTCGCCGGTTGTTTGTTCGTTGTAAAATATTTTATATACAAAAATTAATTTTCTCAATTTTTTTGTGGGTTTTTTTAACGGCCGTTTAATGTGTTTGGCTTGGAGGTGGGTTTGGGGGCATAATGAAATTGTCAACAGATTTAATGGCGTGTCGCAGTGTGTGAGAAAAAGAAGGCAGAAGGCAGGGAAGAGCAGCTTAAGGAGACTTATTTTCCCTATTCTCTTCTCTTTGACAAAAGCAATCTCCTTGAGTTGATCCAGGGTAATCTGCCCTCGATACACACAGCACACATTCATCTCTCCACTTGAGCCCGAGCCCAAGGAGAAGAATAAACGGAAACTGGACCAAAACTAATTGAATACCATTATTTGCCAGATTAGGACAACGCATAACGAATGGGCAAGGTTAGGAGCGGATTTGCATGCAGAGGAACCCTTAACGAACTGTAGGAAATTGAAAACGAGGCAGAAGCCGGGGGCAGAAGCTGGCCAGAAGCCGGGCCAGGCAATTGCATTTTATTGTAATTGCGAAACACTAAAAGCAGATCACTGAGCTGGGAAAAACGACCTTTGATGGAGTCGAGGTCTTGGGTCTTGGGTCTTGGGCCTGCGGATAAGAGCACAGCAGAGCCCTGCCTCGGACCCGAGGTCTTTAATGAACTTTTAGGCACGCACGTAGTGGCCCGGCATTAATTACAGACTCCAAGTCGGAGTTCGGGTTCGGATCTTGATACTCCAGGCCAGGCATTCCCCGGCGTAGCATCCGCAGCCATTCGCCGGGGCCGTGTTATCTGCAAACGCGCCATCAAAGTAGGTGGCGCAAATTAACAAATCTTTCATGTGACCCAATTAAATCAACCCGAGCCGGGCTCTTCGCTCTCGGTTCTCGCCAGCCGCTGGCCCCGGCAATTTGGCATTCGTCATGCTCGCCAGGCAATGAAAATAACCGAAGGCACTCCTCTGGATAATGGTTATGCACGGAAAAATATTTTCTAGCTTAAAAAACATATTTACAAAATATTTTTGATAGGTTCTTGAATAATATTTGTATGTCAAAAGTGAGTTTGAGGTTGTATATATTTTAAAAGATTTTTTATAAATGTTTATAAACGCTTTTGGCGTGACCTAGATATTAGTTAAATAATTTTGGTAGAAGCATAGCTAAGCTTACACGAGTAAGTCAAATATTAATATTCAAATAATAATTAATAATTTGTATTTTATTGTATGCTTAGAAATATCAAGATTTTTGTACAGTGCCCATGATCCATGGGAAGCTTTGGCATCTGTTCTGCAGTTAAGGCCAAGGACCGTCTGTGACCAACTGGAGCTTGATGAGAGGGAGTCGGTGCATCGAAATGGGCAATGAGGATCACTAAGGGAGAAGTCTGCGGTTTGCCACAGAGAACTAATTCAGGGGTTTATTTTCTAGATCAAGTGCCAAGGGTAACCAAAGCAGTGTGTTTTTATGAGTATTCAGAAGATATGTTAGGGAATTCCTTTATGAAGTTTAGTAAGTCGAAAGAATTTAAAATAGATACGAGATAAAGGAACTCTAAACATTTCAGAAACTGGAAGTATAATAAAAAAAAATAAAGCTCATTTAATTATATGACTTCAGATAAAAATATATGCATTCATATAAACATTTATTTCAACATCATTAGCTTTAGAGACTTTTTTAGAAGGTCCATAAAGATAAATATCTAAGCAAGCTCCACGCAAAATTAATAAGACGGCTATAAACGAAGCTCTAAAAAGCCGCTCAAAAATATGAATAATACTCATACCATTGAATAATACAATAAAGATATTTAAAGCAATCTCATAATTTAACATTTTATTAAAATTTAATTTTTAAACTACATTTTGAATGATTGTCTTCAGTACTAAAACCCCATTTGCTTGCATTTCTCTGGTTATTAGTTTGCAAGAAATATTCCCAAGAATCGTTGTTCCACTCATTTAATTTACGTCTTCTGGTTGCTGTTTTTAACTTTACCCAAGTTGAGATGTCTAAGCAAAGTTTTTCAAGAACCGCCCACTGCCTTAACCCCGCTCCCAACCTCCAGACTCCAATTTTCCCAGTTCCACCACGCCATAATCTTTCGCAAACTTTGCTTTCTTGGCATTTCTAGACCGTAGAACTAAGAAACTGAAGAACTCGGGGGGAAGAGTCTTAACCCACAACATGCTCATTATGTAAATGCTCCGCCGCCCGGTCCTCCCTGCAGCCACTCCCTCCGGTTCTGGCGTCGCCTCTCCTGCACTTTGCCTACTATTATTATCTAGAGTCGGCATTTATAACTTTGTGTTGTAGTTGTAAGTTTGTTTCGCTTGTTTGTTTGCACGATTTAATGCTTCATTTGCTCGAGCCTCAAAAGTGGGTGAAGCTAAAAAGGTTGGAGATTTACGCCGAGATCCGGAGCTGGGAGTTTTCCCCCCGGTACTCGAGTACCAAACAAGGTAGTTGAGACACGGTCGCAGCTTCACATCGCTGGCTCTTAGCTGGTTAACTGCTTAATTATCTTTTTTTTTTGGTCAAATGAAGCCGCCAAATGGTTAGAGAGACTTCCCCTCCCATCCATCCTCTGGCTTATTAATAAACATGTTAAATGTAATTGTTATTCGAAGCTGCCGTTTTCGGGGCGTTTCTAATTATTGGGCTTTTGGTTTGCGTAATTACCAAAGCACTTATGTATTTTTGGTTTAAAATACGAAAATCGAAGCGTGAGAATGTGATATATACGATTTTTGGGGAACATGTGGTTTAAAATATATAACTAGTTAAGAAATAAATATATATTTACAAAATAAAATATCTAAAGCAATTAATTAACAATCTCTTTGTGAGTGTACTTTATTCCACAACCGAAAATCAGAGCGTGAGAATGTGTAACAAGATTTTCAAAATATCTGCGGACCAAGGAATATCCTTGAAAGACGTTTTGTCCATCTTTACACTGAGGTGTCAAGGCAGAGTTGGTCCGGGGAAACCACAAAAATAAATTAACAACAAAATGCAAGTATATCTCTTTCTTTTTTTTACGTTTTCCTTGGCTGGCTGCACTCCCGAAAAAGGCATTCCAACGCTGGCCATATATGAAAGTCATTGCTTCAACTGTTCAGATGGAATGAAGCCACGAAATGGATTCGGAATGCATGCGCCGAGAACTTGTTTAAGGAGTTGAAATCCAGAGACAGGGACAACAGAGACAGAGACAGAGGTGAGACCACACAGGCAAAATGTTATCTCGCTCCATAAAGTGGCCACGTTTGACCTGCTCTCGGGATGACTGGGAATGCTGGCCCGAGAGTCTGGCCGAGAGTCTGGGATTCTCTTCTCTACCTATTTTTGGTATCCTCCTCCGACACTTGCCGGCAATTAAGTCGTTGGATTGGATCGCTCAGGTCTCCTCAGCTCAGCTTCTCGCCGCTTTGGTTTCGTTTTCATTTCGTCATCATCCCTCCGCCTGGGATAAAGATCCATCCACAATCCTCGGGGATTCATTCTTAGAAAATTTGCTGACGACGCGGCCTTTGTTGTCACAGCAGCCGCAGCCTGGGAGATCCCATTTCTGTCAGCATCGTCAGCTAATTACGCGAAATTGCCCAGATCTCCTACTCCGCCCGATCCGCTGGTGCGAGAAATCTTGGCAAGTGTTGACTTTGTAGGCGAAATGTCTGGGATGCTCGAGCCGATCCATGGATCAGATAGCAGCACACAGCTGGTGCGTAGATAGCCGGCCAGGCGCTGCTGATCTTGATAGGTTTTAAAAGTAGCCCCAAGTCACCGAGTAATTGTTATGGAGCATTAATGGCAAAAGAGTTCGATATCGATCATGATCATGGGTTTCGAGTGGGGCCTTAGGTTAGGCCAAGTGCTAGACGGCTGTTAATCTGTTAATTTATTCTAAGGCACTTTATACATGGGATGGGAGTTCTTTTCAACTATATTTATCTGCCTTTTGATATGATATACTATATCGTTTATCTAAAAGAGGCTACCATTTATACCCTTCCTCATAAATTAACTCAGTACAACGAACTACTACTACTCGTTTTTTTATTATCCCAACCTTTCCCATCTAATCTGCATTCCAATCGAAACCCAAAACCCGGCCTCCGTACAATGGTCAACAATTGCAGAAGTATATATCACTTGATCACACGCCGACGACGCCGATGAAGATGATGATGATATAGTGCCATATAAACCGATCGCCTCGTTTCTTCTTTTTACACGGCCAAGGAATGCGACAATGCAAAAAAAAAAATAATAAAACCAGTAAAAGGGCTAACTGAGAGTAAGAGAGATGGAACCATTTAGTTTTGGTTGCTGGAAAATGATTAATAGTCATGCGCTGGTTGCCTTGCAGACGACGGCAAGAGGAGATCAGAGACAGGAAAGGCGGATGCACTGCCGCCAGTGGAGACGCCAACAAAGTGGAGCATCAAAGAACAGAAATAAAAGCAAATATATATAAATACATATGTATCTATAAGATACAGTATTGTATATATTTTAGAATTTATCCCTATGTAAAAATAAGCTTTTTATATTAGTTTTAAATAATTCTTATTATTCAAAAATAGGATATCTTTGGAAGTTTTTTTTTGTATTTTCCATTAAAATTTACCTAAAGTACTTTAATTTCTTACTGTGTACAGAAACAGCAACCACAGCAGCCGATGAAAAATCAGCTCCGCTGTAAATTTCTTTTGGCAAAAGGCAGACAAAGATGGGTAACCTGAACGAGGGAGATAGAGAATGAGAGGAAGCAATGTTGAACTTTTCGGTGTGAGAAATGGTTGGTTGGTTGCACCGCATTCAGGATTAACACACTTATTCAGTAGATACTCTGCTTTAATCAAATATAAATATAAACATCATTTTGAAGCATCATAAACAGCAAACTACTGTGATACAAATGTACAAGAATTACAAAATTTGTTCCCTTTATTAAAATTAAACTATGAGAAGTCTGGATATCTCCGATCGATTGGTAAGTGTATTTCACCCTGCGATCATCGATTTCAAAACTGGCTTTCCATTGAGTCTCTCTTGGCAGACTCTCTGATATTATTTTTAACGATTTAATGTTTTGTGAACTGTTTAAATTGTGCAAACAATTTCAGCTAAGTGCCTGCCTACCAACGATGTTGATGATGATGATGGTCAAGTCGAGGGGGTTAAAATGGGTTTCGCACAGTGCTTTTTGATGTGGCACAGGAAGTGCAACAACTTTAATGAAGCGTTTAAGTGCCAGCTGTTGTTGTAGTTGCTGTTGCAGCACGGAAGGTATCTGCTGTCTTTTGTTTTTTTCTTATTTCGGGTTGAATGTTTGGCGTTTTTCATGGTTCAATGAATGGAATTTGCCTAAAGATGTGAAGATGAATGTGCTGGGAAAACACTGTATCGTGACTGATCGAAATTTCACTTTGAGTAGATGAAAAAAAATATAAACACAGTGATAGTTTGAAATCTTTTTTAAATCGAAATTTGTATAATTCTTCTTCCAACAAATTCAACCCAAGTAAAGTCTCATAACTTCCCTTAGACAATATGAGGGCCCCAAAAAGTCTGGTTATCATCGAAAACTCTTTCGCTGTCTATTTGCTTACGTCAGTTTTTCTTTTTTGTGTACAACTTATCGGAATTGATAGTTGAACTTTATCAGACAGCACAGCCTCACCGGTTGGCTAACCTACATATAACCGACGAAGCACCGACAAAAAACCTCTATAAACACCTATCGCCGAGAGGTAGTTCCCGGTTAAGCAATTCGAACGGTGTGGGAACAGGAACACAGGTCGGATACTTTATCTAAATGCTGGCGCTTATCAGGCGGCAAGGTGGCAAGGGGCAGGGGCGGGCTGGCGGGCTGGCGGGGGGTCAGGTGAATGAAGAGGAGAAAGGGAATTGGAATCAAAATGGGCAGGGGCATTTGGTTTGGGAAGAGGAATGGGAATGGAAATGGGAATGAGAACGAGAAGAAGCGAACGAGAAGAGAGGGCGCAACTGAAGAATTTATGACTCACACAACGAAACAAAAAAAGAAAGAGTCTGGGCACTTGGAGAAAATATTATAGAGTTTATAACAAGGACTATTTTGGTTCATTTTGGTATTTAAAAATTATTTGTAAAACTAATAAACTATAAAACTTCAATGTATAAAAAAATTTGTTAAGTTCCTGATTAAGCAAAAACGTATGAAACTAACTAAATAAAAATAAATGATAATGACGTATAATTACCATTAACATAATTTATTTTATAGATTAATATTTATATATGTATGTACATAAAAAAATTAAGTCTTATTAAGGCATAATTACATAATTATAATTTTATAGCTTTATTATAGCTATCTAACTTTTTTCATTATAATTATGTAGTTACGCTTCATAATTCAAGGATTACGGTAATTATTTCAAGTGCACCTCCTGCACACCACTGTGTGTGAAAGAGAGAGGGTGAATATAGAGGATCGGATCGGTTCGGATCGGGAAGTAAAAGGTTCACATAAAAATGCCGACAGAGAATAAAAATCCTGAACTGCATAATTTAAACGATTTCAATGACACCTTGATTAATATCAAAGACAACACAAAAGAGAACTCGAGAACTGACCACTCTACCTGTGTGTGTGTGTGCCTCACCTCTTCTGCCCCTACCCCCCTGCATTTCCATGAAATTATGAACGAAACGCAGTGCGCAATGCATTTGCCCAAAAAAATAAAGATAAAGCATAAGGAAAAGATGTGTGAGAGCGAAAGAGAAGAAAACCAATCAAGCAACGTTGAAAACCAAAAATAAACAAAGGTAAGGCGCAGGTAAAGGGCCAGGGGAAAAGGGAGAGGGGGATGAAGAGCGGCCAAAAGGCAGAGGCTGCAACAACAACAACAACAGTTTACCTGGCAACAAATCAAACAAAGAGCCAAAGAGAGGCGACGAGGAGCACGATAAACAGAGAGACAGAAGGGCACAGAGAGGGAACAAGCGAGCAACTTATTGCAATTAAGCGTGATTAATTCAGGATTTATACAAATTAACTAAAACCGTGGACCGATCGAGGCCGAGACTAGGTCTCTCCCCCTCCGCACACCCCTGTGTCCCTGTGCAGAGCAATGTGTAAAAGCGGTGTGACAACATTTTTGCTCTTGCACCAGCCAAAAGAGCCTTTTGGTGAGTGTGTCGTACAGTGTATTATCCCTACAGATATTTATCTCTTCTCAGAAAATATTCGAATCTGGAAGATATTTTTCTAATATATAAGAATCAGTTCAGAAAGTTCAAAAAATTAATAAACAGTTTTAAGATCTAACAATTAGATCAATTTACGTCAGAACTTGTTAAAATGTACAGTTATTATCTTTTTAATTGATATCTTACTATTAAAGATATATTTATTTATAAAACTTTTTATTGTAAAAATAAACCAAACAATTTTTAAACTTTTGAAAATAAAAAGTTAAATATAATCACATATTTTTTAATGTAATATTGTATTTTCAAAAAATCTTCAGTTAACGAGGCTCGACTGTGTGCATAGCTGCTCTCTTCTTGTTTTATTTCCTTTTTTTTTGTTCATCAAAAAGGAATGTCTTGAGATTTTTCGTTGCGTCTGCTTCTGCCTTTTGGACTGGTCTTGGAAACTGGAACCCTTTGAAGCGGCACCAAACTGGACACAGAAGGGGCAGCGGCAGAGCCTGGGATTCGGATGAGCAACAGACGCATGCGCCAAGATGGACACGCTCTCGGCGATGGACTTTTATTTAGAGCCTTCCTTGGGCTGCTTCTCATTCGCTTCTTCGAGTTGATTTGCGTGGAATTTTATTTCCTTCAAGGGGCGTAAGGCGTAAAAGGGCAGTTGGCGAAAAACACAAAAAAAAAGACGAAGGAGCGGCATGAATCACGGAATCTTCCAATCTGAGCCCGAGTTTCTTTTGTTCCGCCGTGATTCAGACTGGTTTGTTATCTCTGAAGATTTTGCAATGTTATGAAATATTAGGAAATTTGAGAATACAAATTAGTATTATCATCTTGCATTTCGGAAGTACATTTTGACAGAAAAGCAAATTAACTTTGGTTTTTAATTATTAATGAGTGAGTAGAATGAATTTGATTTTAAAACTGAGATGTACATAGGTGTCTAGGGCATTATGTGATATTAGAAAACTTGAGAGTTTATATTTTATTTAATTATTATCCTATAATATAATCATCTTTTATTATTGAAAACACCCTCTGTTTCCTGTCTGTGTGTGGGTATAAGAGGATTTCATAGAAGTTTAGTTTTTCTCCAAGGAGAAATATTTATTTTCCAGGCACAACACATTTTACACATTGTCCCTGATTAAATTAAAATGTTGAACTTATCTCTCGCTTTAATAATGATTTGATTTTCCATTCTTTCCCCATAGTGTCAATTACTTCTATTATTTTTGCACTTTGATCAATGCAAAGGCCTCGTTTCTTATCTGTTTAAATTAAAATGTGTGTCAATAAAGAAGACATCCATAAGAGTCAGCAATAAGAGATTGATAGCTAAATAAAGACGCAAACTTCCCAACGTTTTAGAGTATTATAGAAGAATAATATTAATTTATTTAATGGATATAACATAAAAGTACAAGTTAATTATAAATACCATTGCTAACTTGTTCATTGAAATATTATTCAAATAATGTGCTAGTCTTCTGTTTTTATTGTTTTTTAAACTCAAATTTAATTAAATTTTACCAGACCTACCCTTAAATTTTTATTATTATTATTATCTATTATTATTATTTACTCAACTTACCGTTACTTGGCTTTGGTGGTATTTCGCTCGCATCGATTCCACGCGCCTGGAAAATATGCGCAACGGCACTGCAATTCGGGCTGAATTGATCGATGATCGAGGAGGACACTCCTCCACCGCCCCCCGCCGGATTGGGGGCGGCCAGATAGCCAACTGAGGGCAGGGGGGAGTGGGAGCCATCGTCCGCTTGCACGCTGGGCGGGAAGTGGGTGGCGAGCAGGAGGAGCAGGTAACTGCTACATATCACAAGGCAGGCGGTTGCTGTTGTTGTTGTTGTTGGTGTTTGCGTCGCTTTTCTTCTGCAGTGCAGGCGTGTTTGCTGTTGCATCTGTTGTTGCATTTTGAGAACCGCGGAAATTCTCTAGTTTTAGGCGAGCGAAAGAGAGAGAAAGATAAGATTGCGCCGGCTGTTTGTTGCTGTTGCTTGGTTATGTTTTTTGCTTTTTGCGGTAAATACTTTCGTCACCCTCACAAACACGCACTAATAAGCCGCTTTGCTGCTGTTTGCCGGCATTATTGCTGCTCTTGTTTTTTCTCAGTGTGCATTTTGAGCTTGGAAACAAAGTGCAACATGGCTTTCGGGGCAGGCGATTTTATAAACAAATAGCGGCACACGCACAAACACTCACTCACACGCACGCACCCCGCGACGAAAGGCGAATTTAAAGCGAAGCGCGAAACGCAGAGAAGCGGAGAAATTTTTTTCGAAATTATTTTTGATGGTTTCGCATCCCGGCCACCATAGAACTTCAAATTTGTATCTTGCACCCGTATTTATAGGTTTTTACACGAGTCGAGATACAGATACTCTGTTACTCTCTTTCTGTTAATAACATTTACTCATTCTGTTAATAATACAAGTTGAGATACAGATACTCTGTTACTCTCATTTCTGTTAATAACATTTACTCATTCTGTACTCTCATTCTGTTACCTTATTCATAAAATCCTGTTACTGTTTAAGATTTTATTCATGAAGGCGGAGAAAATTTTTTTTAATTGGGAAATTTAGGTCATTTTTTTTACAATTAAAACAAAGACAATTTAAAAAAAGAAAAATTCTTTTCCAGTTTTGCCAATTTAGCTATTTGCCCGCTAGTTATGTTACTCTCATTTCTGTTAATTCCTTTAGAGCTGCAAACGGTCGCCGTTTATAGGCCAACTAAAATAGCCTAAATAAAATGTAGTCGTCAAGGTGAAAAATTAAAATTTGAAAATTGAAAACGACGACGAAAGACCCATAAAATAAAGTTTCCTTGTTTTTTTCCCTTAAATCTAACAATCTTTAATTTTCAGATTTAAATTAACAATAACCCGAATTGGTTTTCTCTCTTTTCCTGTTACTCAGTTTTTAATTATTTATTTGTTGCAATATTTTTTTAGATGGACTGTACAAGTTACGACAAATAATGGTTCAGAAAGGTATAAGAAATTGCATTAAAGTCAATTTTATTGTTTTAATTCATTAATTTAGTTTATTTAACAAATAAAAACAGTTGATTTTCTTCTATATACCATGTTTACACTGTGCCGCAAAAGCGTATTTTCGCGAGACCTGCCGACTGGCCACACTATCCGAATCCCGACCAGCTGTTTTGGCGGCAACGAGTTTTTGTCCGAGTTTTTGTTTATTTGAAATACAACGCAATAAACAACACATAAAATGATACAGGAGAGCGCGGTGAACGAGGCGCTGAAGAAGCATTTCGGCCATTCGAAGTTCAAGTCTGAGCTGCAGGAGCGTGCCGTGCGATGTGCCGTGAAAAGTGAATATGGGACAAGAAGTCTTACCCAATATCTCGGAGATAATAATAAACCCTGAACATTTTGACTTTCAGAAAAGCAGGACGTCTATGTATCGATGCCGACGGGCTCGGGTAAATCCCTGTGCTTCCAGCTGCCCGGCCTGATGTCTGAGAACCAGATAACCATTGTCTTTTCGCCGCTTCTCGCCTTAATCAAGGATCAGATTGACCATTTGACCAAGCTGAAAGTGCCGGCTGACTCGCTGAACTCCAAGATGACCACCAAGGAGCGAGATCGTGTCATTATGGATCTGCGGGCGGTTAAGACCAGCCTGAGGTTCCTCTACATCACACCGGAACAGGCGGCCACCAAGTTCTTCCAGGAGCTGCTGCAGACTCTGCACAAGCACAAGAAGTTAGCCTACTTTGCGGTGGACGAGGCCCATTGCGTGAGCCAGTGGGGTCACGACTTCCGGCCGGATTATCTAAAGCTGGGCGACCTACGTTCCAAATATCCGGACATCACCTGGTTAGCATTAACGGCCACAGCCTCCAAGGAGGTCAAGGAGGATATATACAAGCAGTTGCATTTGCATCAGCCGGTGGCCCAATTCAGCACGCCCAGCTTCCGGAAGAACCTCTTCTACGACATTGTCTACAAGAATTCCATAGAGGATGACTTCCAGCACCTGGCAGACTTTGCCAGACATTGCCTGGGCGATCCCAAGGAGTTCAAGGAGCAGCCGAAGGGCCAGCGGGGCTGTGGCATTGTCTACTGTCGCACTCGCGAGCAAGTGGAGCGCATGGCTGTCGGCGTTACCAAGCAAGGTATCGGAGCCGTGGCCTATCATGCTGGCCTCAAAACAGGGGAACGCACTGAGGTGCAGGAGGCGTGGATGCGCGGCGATCAGCCCATTATATGCGCCACCAATAGCTTTGGCATGGGCGTGGATAAGGCGAGTGTGCGCTTCGTCATCCATTGGGATGTGCCACAGAATGTGGCTGCGTATTATCAGGAATCGGGTCGCGCTGGACGCGACGGCTTGCCCTCGTTCTGTAGATTATATTACGGCCGTGAAGACGTGCGGAGTATTCGGTTTCTGCTGCAGAACGATGCGAACAGGGCGCGGGGTCGCAGCGATAAGGAGATGCTTACGGCGAGGGCCCTTAAACAGTTTGAGAAAATCACCGAATTCTGCGAACGAACAACATGCCGTCACAAACTCTTTTCCGACTTCTTTGGAGATCCGCCGCCCGACTGCAACGCTCAGTGTGATGTCTGCCGGCGACCCAAGAAAGCGGAGAAGGCCCTGGAGATGTTCCACCGTTTGTGCATGGATGACACCTTCAAATCGCATATTTCGCTGCAAGATTGCGCGGATCTATACGAAGGTGGAATGATTTCTTAAGGTCCATTTCTTCACATTACTTATTACCTATTATTTCAGGAGGACGCCCTGGCCAGAAGCGTGCTGCCCAGGACTATGCAGCTGGGGATTCCGATTCGGATGGCGCCGACTCCCACTCTTCTATGGCAAAAAAGGCCAAAAGGGAAACGGAAGATTTCATAAAGCAACAATTCAAGTTGCGCAAGCAAATTAGCGCCGCGCGTCAGCTGGAACAGAACACGGCCGCCCAAATCTCTCGCATCCGACAGGCGGAGGCCACGGAAAAGAAAATAGCTGGCCTCCAGGCCACTCATAGGGAGAAGTACCTAACGGCCATTATCGATGCCCTGAAGGCAAACGTGGACAAGTGCAAGGACGAGCCAGAACAGCAGCCGAAAAGTGTCCTGAAATACAATGACTACGAAGCCATGGCCGTGGACATGGAGTACGAAGTGTTCCGCCAGCAGAAAGTGGCCAATATGTACAGACATGCCTTAACCAAGCAGATTTCCATTATCAAACAACTCACGGGAAAGACGCAACTGATGCCTCTGCTGGCTGATTATATCCCAAAGCCTGAAACGAGTGCAAAGGGCGTTTGGACAGGAGGCAGTGTGGCCTACTTTGAGCGGAAACTGAAGGAATTGGAGGAACAAAAGCCGCAGAGTCTCAAGGAAGTGCCAAAAGCGTTGAAGGAGCGAAGGGGTTTCAAGCAGGACGGTAGCAACAGCAAGCAGACTTCCATTTCCACCTTCTTCAAAAAAGAAGTGAAGGAGGAACCAACATCAAATTCATCGAATGAAGAGGAACCTGAAGAAGCTGAGATGGATGTGGGGAATAAAACCCCTGAAGACGCTCCTTCCGATCATGTCAAAGACGAACCCATGGACCAAGAAAGTCCTGAACCTGATTCCGAACTCGATCCCCTGCCCGACAGCATAATTGGCGAGAGAAAATACAAACTGATGCCGAATGGCGATGGCAGCTATGACACCCATCGCCGGAAAAGAGTGTCCCATCAACACGAACCGACGACACAAGCCAAGACCAACATGCAGCACCTCTTCGGTTCCTTTAAAAGCGAATCCGAAGAGGAGCAGGAACAGCCTTCGATTGGTTTCAAAACCGCTCGACAAATGCTAGATGAAAAAGAGGCAAATGCGGAAGGCAAACAAAAATCGAAGGAAGATAATGGCAAGGAATCCTGCGAGACTATAGGCTTCATTTCAGCACGAGAAATGTTGGAGAAAAACAAACTAAAGACGGACGAGAAGAGAGATAATTCAAATTACAAAACTAAGGCCTTTGGTTTCATTTCAGCCCGAGAGATGTTGGAAAATAACAAACTTAAGGAGGAAAGTTTGGATAAAAAGGAAGTTAAGGATAATAAATTAGAGGGTAAGGAAGCAAGGGATGTAGACAGGGATAGGAGTATCCAGAAAGAGTCAAGGTCTGGGAAAGATAAGGGCAGGGAGTCCAGTGAATCAGAAAAGCATTTAAAAGATTTGGAATCCCGCAAAAAAGATGGAAAGGAGGCACCAGACAACAAAAGAGAAAAAGCGTCATCCGCCAAGGACTCAGCATCCTCAGAAAGGAAAGCTTCGAAAGACTCTTCGTCAGAAAGAAAAGCTTCGAAAGACTCTTCATCAGAAAAGAAACCTTCGAAAGACTCTTCATTAGAAAAGAAACCTTCGAAAGACTCTTCATCAGAAAAGAAACCTTTGAAAGACTCATCTACGGAAAGTAAAGACTCCAAGGAATCATCCAACTTGAAGAGAAAACCAGAGAAGAATCAGCTTAAGAACGATGTAAGCAAAAATGTAGTTCAGTGGCTGAATCCCTACTACAAACGAAAGATAGCCACCAAGGAGCTCTTCAAGGCCCTGGCAAAATTGCTAACTCAACGGATTTGCGACGGCAGTTTAGGTATGTTATAAACAATAATCCCCTCTTAGTGCGCAAGCTAAGTCAAAATTATTATTCTAGGAGACGGCGATGCTGGTAAATTATACATCAAGGAGACCTTCCATGGCTTGCAGATGATCAACAATGATCAGGATATTGAGAAATATTTCATAGAGTCCAAGTGACTTTTTTTGACACACAACGAAGAGTGTTTTTCGACTTGTTAAAACAGTTAAAGAATCTTTTTTTTTTTTGTCGTTAATGTTTCAATTTTGTATATAATAATAAGTAATTTATCAATAAAACATTTAGAAAATATATGCAGCTGCTGTTTGATTTTCGTTTTGGACAGTAAATAGTAGAAAATTTTACTCGTGTTGGGTTCTTACCTATTAATTGGTTTAGATAAAACGTTCGTGATGCTTTTTTATAAGCTAAATAATAAGAAAAACAAAAAACAGGGCAGGCGATGCGTAGAAAACTTTAAACTCTCTTCTCCATTGGACGTCGTCTTTTTTGTACATTTTTCGATTCGATGATGGCAATTCAGATGTTTTTTTGTTTCGTTTTGTTTTCGTGGGATTACAATTAGCTGGGAGACTGGGGGGAATGTGTGTCCTTACAACTAAGCTGGAGCTATAAATATTACAGTCCACGCCATGCTCCTCTTGACCAAGCCAGTCCATGTTGTCATTCCAGATCTCCATGGACGCCAAAGCGAATGGTGATGAGGATGTCCAGCAAGAAGACCAGCGAGGTGACCAAGGAGATCGAGGCAGAGGCCATCACCAGATCCAGACGATGCATGTTCGGGTGCCAGTAGTTGCGATCCTTGGTGGTGCTCCAGTCCCGGAACAGCAGAGCGGTCACGGCCACAAACAAAATGAAGCCGACCAGGGACCACAACGTAGCCGTGCGCCAGGGAGTCCTGTAGGGAAAATATTAATATATTTTAATACAAATTTTACATAAGTATTTCGTAGAACTCACAAATCACCGAAGAGTGCCATTATCAGATAGATTGCCGTATAGATGACCAAAGCTCCAAAGGTCACATAGCACAGAGCCATCACCCGCGGAGTGATGAACACTCGCAGGTGCGAGTTGGTGGCCGGCTCGTCGATCAAGCCCAGGCAGCATATTAGCAGGCACTGTAAATAAATTAAAATACAATTATAATTCATATACTTATAACAAAATCCAAGGAATATCTCTAACCAATTCCACAATTTTAATGCATATCAGCGTGTAGGTGGCCTTCTTGTTGCCACTCGTTGTGGCAAAGGAATTATCATCTGCCGGCGACATTTCCACTCGTGAGATTTCTGCACAAAACAATTATTAAACAATTAATTAATTAATTAATTAAAAAACACCATTAATTCAATTGTATTTTGGTCCACTTTGGCATTTGCTCCCGGATATGTTGGGTTTTTATGTACCTATCGAACGCAAGTAACTCATTTTTGTGCGCCGAGTCTTCTGTTGGAAACGCTCTCAACCTACAAAAGGAAACGGCATCTTCAGTTTTGGAACATTTATTTTTTGTGGAATTTTAGAGTCTGGGCTTTAAATGAATGACCTTATTTGGCCGCCTTCTCTGGGTTATCGGATGTGTGTTATTGGATGCTCGGTGGAGCGTGCAATAAAACAAAATAAAGCTACGTTATGTTGTGGATTTGTGTCAATTGATGGCCGAAGGTCTCCCACATAGAGAAAAGTACATCCACTTCTGGCATGAGAAGTGCAGCCCCAACTGATTAAGGGCATGAGCGATGATCTCATCAGATCGGTCGGATGTGTGGGAATTTTTGGGTGGGGTCTATCCTATCGTACACTCGATACCATAGAGGTGGTGAGATGCATACCAAATTCGAGCTGGGAATGCGAGCAACCTACTCGTTTTTCCTATAGCAAACAACTTATGAATATTTAAGACCACCTATGATTGCAGGCCCGGCGACACTTAATCTATAATTCCATTACAATTCATTTATTAATTAAAGGCCAAGTCACAATGGATACAATAGTGTACCTCAATTGTCACCTCTTTTGGTTTCTATTGAACACCTTTTCCGCCCGATGGACATGTGTTGTTTAATTTTACACACAGAGAATTATACTAGAGAAATATTAATCAATTTTTTAAAATTTCATTTTAATATTTAATAGATTTTAACTTGTATTATATGCAATTCGTTGAATTTTAAAGATTTGGCAGGCGTTCTGCCTACTTAAGAACTGTATGTTTTTTAATAAGATGCGTAACGCTTCTTAGGGTTTCGGCTGCCTTTCCTAAATGTTTTATGAATGCTATAAATTTAAAGTCTGTGCACCGATCTCTGATCTTTAAAATTCCAATATAAGTATACATTTTTTTATACAATCTTTTTATCACGAGTTTAAATCAAAAAGTTTTACCTAATCGCACAGAAATTAAATTTATCATGCTGACGATAAAGATTCTATGCGACTTGGTAACAATTCTGATAATGATGATTTGATAAAAATTCGTATAAAGAATTTAGAAAGCATAAAGTTTATATATCTTAAAATTACTTTTGAGTTTTATAAGATTAATAGTAAAATAAATTGCAAAGTTAAATTTCTTTGTTGAATAAAAAGTGTACATAAATTTTGTTTACTACCCACATTAGAAATTATCATAAGTAAATAATATTTTTACCGAAAACCCTATGGAAAGAATAACAAAAAAATATATTCTCTGTGTATATAAGGGGCGAACTGGTTATCCAAGCACTTCATAACCAACAATGGAATCACTCCATGGTTGGGTCCCTCGCTCCCCGTCATTGATTGAAGCTAATTGCAACGCATAAAGAACAAAACATAAAAAAGCCAGAAATTAGCCAGAGGCACGTACATAAACGTGCGGAGGTGGGGTGACGCTACTGTGCGCTAGTTAACCCCGCGATGTGTAACCCCATAAGCCACAATTAAAATGCAACCAGAGAACCAGAAAAAAATAAGTCAAACCTGAAACGAAACTGGAAACCAACAAACTCAAACCCTAAAAAAGGGTCACGCATAACTTTCACTGCGTAAAAAGTCGGTAGTAAAGGTGGAAAACGAAAGATATACCCACAGATTGGGAAAGGGTAGGGAAAAATGGGCGAAAGACAGACACTCCCTGTCAATAAACTGAGGGCTCGGAAGTTAATAAACATTTTAGTGTCTAGGTTCTGGTTGCCAAAAGGTAAACAATAATTGATTACGCAGGCTACTGCTAGTTTTGGTAATAAAGATAAAGGTTAAGTAAGTATTTCTGGAAGGGAAAAGGTTTTAAAATATATTTTAAACAAAATTATAAATGTTTCTTTTAATTTCAAGGGGGAAGAGAAGAGTGAACCAAAAATTAAAGACAAAACTTTCAAAATATTTGGTTTAACTCTCAAACATTTCAAAAGATACCCATTATATTTTTAATATTTTTTATATGTATATTCAAATATATGTCTAAAACTACTATACCATTTCAAAAATTACCTCAAAAATCTCCCTTAACTTCATCCTTTTAACAACTCGAACTGAAACTCCTCACTAATTTTCGGGTTTGCGACTCTCAAAGATTGGAATTCCAGCTCTTAGCTGCTTGCGTGTTACCTGGTATGTGTGTGTCGTGTTGTTGCTAACGAATGTTTCACGTTTTGGCCCACACTCAAGCCACCACCACCCCCCTGAACCAAAAAACCAACCGAGAAAAATAAAAAAACAAGTTTCTTACGGCGGCGCTTAGAAGAAAGCCTAAAAAAAGAGAAAAAACCAAACAAAACACACGCAACAAGCCACGAAGCACGAAAAAAAATGTAAACAAATTTGTATTGGCCAAGAAGAACAGGTTTTTTGGGAAGCCAAAGAGAACTTGGCTAAGAGAGAAGATCGAAGAGAAAAACAGAGAGACTCTAATACCTGCCACACCTGTACTGAGCTTGCGCGCCCTCAGAGAGGATTTTGCTCTGAAAGGAAAAGCTGTTCCCAACATTTTGGCCGCCTCTGTGAATTAACCTCGTTTCGAAAGGAACTCTTGTTCTCGTTTTTCCTTTTGTTCCGAGCTAAAGCAGCCCTACAACTGGTCTGTCTGCGTCCGACTTTTGGGTCAATGACTTGGCCAGCAGCTCGGTTCTCGGTTTTGTTTTGGTTCCTGGCTTCTTGAGGGGCCCCCCTTCGAGGAGCTTTTCATTTTAATTAAGCCTCATTTGCAATTTCCTGCCGAGCAGAGAGATCCAAGAATATATATCTCTGTGTTTCCCAGCGCTCAATCGCCGCCAACTTGGGCAATTGAAAAATGCAACAAAACTCGTTTCCAGCCCGCCTTCTGCGTTTGCCTCCCCCTCACACGCTCACACTCGCATTGATATGCACAACGGCAAACTGGTTGCACAGCCGCGAGAAGCACACGTACACATGTAAGGCGCCTACTGTACTTGGCTCTGGTCATCCATCCAGCGCCCAAGTTTTCTCTCCCATCGAAAGGGCACTCGCAGTTGGCGATTTTCCAGCTGCATTTTCCAAAACAAGGAAAATACTCATTGATTGAGGGGTGTATCTATGGGACAGTAAAGCTGAGAAAGCAAGCTTAAGCCTTCTTACAACTAAAAACAAGTTAGGTAGCTGCTTGAGGAAGCCGAAGCTTAAATACCCTTGCAGTTTCCCTCCATCGATAAAAGCATGATAATTTTTTTGGACAAATCAAGGCTTAAAAAATGCATAACTATGTCAAAAAAGAATATAATTGAAATCGGAAAGCTTTTCTGTGCTAGTTTTTAATGGGTTAATAAATCTGCATACTCAATTTTCCTTTTTTAAAATATAAAATTTTTCTCAATTTTTGACAATTTTAATGATGTAACCCCTTATAAAATTTTTAGAAAAATTGAAAAATTTTTTTTTCTTTCGAACATAGCTAGTTTGACTCGGCTGTTGATGCTGATAAAGAATATATATGATTTATAGGGTCGGAAATGACTCCTTCACTAAGTTTCAAGATTTTTACTACAATTATAGTGACTTTTATAGAAAAAATCAGAGAGATAAAAAATCTAGTTGTGTTATTGTATAATAACTTTTAACTGAAGTACATTTTATTTAATACTTTTTAATGATGTATTCTTCCCTATATTATGTTCATATTCTTCCTTCAAAAAGGGTACCACAAAGTGTCATACTCCAATTAGCAGTCTCAAGTTGCACTTTTTTGCAATGGTTTTTCCATATATTCTTGCTAATATTGAGGCGGACTACTGTTGTTGCTTTTGACCTCATTCAGTCCCACACCGCTTTTGGCCACCGACTTGGGCTTTGTTTTAGCTGTGAACATGCAACATTTGCGATGTGGGCGGTGATGGGCGTTATGGGTCCCCCTACCTGGGGGTGGTTGCCTGTGCGAGGGAGTTTCTCTCGGGGGTTGTTGGTGGCGAATTCAATGCCAAAGCAATTGGCCAAGGCTGGTCGGGATTTACTACAGGCACTAACAGGTACCCAGGGGTTATTGTCACTCGTCACTTATTGTTTTGTTTCGCATTGCCAGTTACCTTAGTGTCATGGGTTCGTTGGGGGCTGTCATTGAAGGTCAGTGTCCATAAAGAGGATTGGTATGGGATTGAAAAGGGTTCAGTTCCCAAGGGTCTAGGTCCTGTAATTGAGTGCCAAGCGAACTAATATTGGTGTGTGAAATATAACATTTATTATTTTATAGAAATATAAAATAAATCAAATAAAAGTAATCAAAGATATGTTGTTATTTTTAGCTTTTTAAAGACGAGGTCAGAAAGTCTTTTTTGCCAGAAATAATGTGTATACGCATATTCATGGTTCAAAATACCAAAAAAAATACTCATTTATATTTCTATAGCTCAAACTAGTTCTAATAATGTGTATTTAAAAAATAAATTATTTAAAACAATTAAGAGCTTCCCTTTACAAAACTTTTCAAGTATTTCTTATATTTTCACATTAAAAATGATTTATTTATTTTCCTAAGCTTTCAAATAAATTTGTAAAGTTTTGTAACTTTTTTTAACGATATATTTAAAATGTAATCATCATTTATATATGTCTTTATATCTGTTGCATTTGCCCCGAGTATTTGTCAGCTAATTAAAGCAGTCACATCTGAGGGGAGGGGCCTTATTGACGGTGAGAAAATTGTCAGTGAGTCACATTAAACAAACTAATTTGTGTGTTAGCCAGTGTCTGTGTAATTTGTGCAAAATTAGCATGTCTAACAAAAAGAACAACAACAAAAGTGCTGCGCTGCGATCGTCTTGCTGATGTATATAGTTTTTTTTTGTCCCCTGTTTATTGTACAATTAGCTCTGGGTGGGGCCCTGCGATCTCACAGACTCCGCAGATCTCCAGATCGAAACTGAAGATGATTAATTCCCTTCGGCGGAGGTTCGGTGCATTTCCAACTCTACTACAAAAGTTAGTTACTGCTGAGCAAATGACAAACTGGTTTTAGTTTTCTTTATCTTCTTTGTTTTTAAATTTGGGTTACTGTTTTATTACATTTTTCAGAAATTCAGAATATATTCGTTTAGATTGCGAGAGGTGCGAACACAAGTGCAGCTAATGGTTGAAGGGGTTAGCTTTTGAGTTATTTATCCGGACACTAAAGTTGCACAAACTGAATTTTCAAGTATTTTCCGCGCGCGGTATATGGTTTTTCTAAATTTTCAATTCAGTTTTTTCCAACTGCGTCTTGGAGCGGAAATTGGGGTTTTCGAAACGCTCTGAAACCGACGACACGCCAACGACAACTATTGTAAACCAAACCGAATCTCAAAGCCCGCCAAACAAGCCCCAGCCACAGCCCAAGAAAAAAGAGCGAATTGAGCGCACGAAAGAGAGTTTAGTTAAGCGAAGAGAGAAAATTACACAGAAAATAAAGTTTGAATGAAAATAACTTTAATATAAAGTAAATTTGAGCATATTTTATTAGCGGATTTAATAGAGATGCTGAAAAATACTGAAACATTATAATTTAAGCCCGAAAAGTCCTTATAAATGAAAGATATAAAATAAAGTTTAAAATACTGGATATGAAATATTTATTTTAATTTCTGTGTACCCTCTCTCTTTTCAAACACTAAGCAAATATTGAGTAATTTAACGGCGACATGAAAATTAACACCTGCAAGTCACGCAAATAAAGCATTCAATTGCTGGTTTTGTTTAACTTAAAACTAAAATAATATTAAATATTTATTTATTAAGTTGAACATGTACAGTTTTATTGGGAAGCGACTGTGGAAGAGGCTTATGGAAATTCCCTGCATTTATAGTGGGGACCTGAACCGAATGTAGAAAGGGAGAAAATTTAGGGAAAACATTGGTAAAGGTGGGTTTTATTGTCAATTTTTATATTTTAAAAGTATTAAATGAAAAATTCACCTAAAAGAGAATAAAATAACTAATATATTTGTAATTTTTGGTTTCACTCTAAATTTAAAACCAATTTTATTTGGTTCTGTAAATATTGTTGAAAATTACAATTATTAATCATTTACAAACTTAAAGGTGGTTCAGCACATGGGGATTTTCAGTGATGTCATGAACCAACTCAGTAAACTGACTAATATACGAGGAAGGCACTGTGAAAACTAAAGGGATATTTCGAGCAAATGTTGTCAGCAATTTTGTCAGCAAGATAAATCCCGAGAAATTACATAAATAGTTTATTCTCAAACCATTCAAAGAGGACAGCACTGTTCATAATTCATAATCAGGGGTGCCACAGAAACCACCGGTGTTTTCATTTCCACAAAAAGGCATTTCCGCTAAATCAATTCCTCGGTGCCACAGAACATCGAAAAAGTTAGGTGTTTTTAGTTTTTTCACAAACCATTCGATATTGGCTGGCAGGGCTGCCATATTCCCAGATAACCTCACGAATGTATTTGATTAGCAAATATTTTAATCAAACTAGTGTAAAATGCTGGGTTTTGGGTTCTTTTATTCTTTAAACAATGTTATGTAACCAATTTTGCTAATTCATTTAGATTTGTTTTACTCTTATTAAAGAAAAAAATTTAAAAAGTTGGCGCGAAAATAAATAAAATTTGATCTGACTACAATATGTGGCATCACTGAACCCGACTTCGAAATGTCGAATCTATCGATCTGGCAGCATCGAAAATGACGTCACGTTTTGTGTTTTCAAATCCACAAAACCTATTTCGGTGGAAGTGCTGTGGCACCGCGGAATCGTTTTTCAGGGTTTTTGCAGCGGAAGTGGTTTCTGTGGCACCCCTGAATGTTTTAAGATATTAAAATATTTAACAATACCATAAAACAGGACAAAACACTGTGTGATTTCGTTTTTAACTTTTGATTTCTTATAATTTCAATTCATTGCATTTGAATATTATTTCTCTCATTTTAACAAAAAATATTCACAGATATAGAGACGAAATAAAAACTTAGCTATAGAATAAACACTTGAATAAATACGATTAAAATTAAGCTGTACACACACACAAATTGAAAGACAAATTTGCAAGACTATATACAGGAAATAGATGGATGTAAAGAACTCTGTTAATAGCAAAACACAAAACTTAAACACAGTCTTTCAAAAACAATTGCTGCTACTTAGGCTCTAGCGACTAACAATAACTAAAATATAATTTTATGTAATTATTAAAAACAAACATGACGTTCACATACATAACTACACATCCAGTCATTAATTCATTGCTTTATATTGCTTCACAGGACTAGGCTGCTGCTGATGCTGGGCTCATCAAAGATATATACGGGATATGTGCGCAGTTTCCTATTCATATTTTACACTATACTTCACTTAGTGGTTCAGTTCCTAGCTATTTTTAACGCCCGAGGTTAGGCAGTGTTTTGGGACAGATCAGCCTCAGCCCCGCGGCCATCAGAAGACCCGATCGCTGAGCCGCAAGCTAAGCGGGGTCTTGGGGGCCAGCAGGAACTCGAACTCCGTTTCCAGGGGCTTCACGAAGCTCACCTCGAAGGCCAGGACCATCTGAAAGGATAGCTTGTGAGTCCAACTTGGTGATCTTGCTTAATGGAACCGCTTACCTTGGCCAGCAGCAGGACCACCTCCATCTCTACAAACCGCTTGCCCGGACACGTACGTCGGCCCACTCCGAAGGGCACCACAATACTGGCACTGTCCACCTTCACCGTAAAGTTCTCCGTGGCGGGATCGATCCAACGCTCTGGACAAAATTGCTTGGCTTCCTGGAAGTTGCTGTCCTTGTGACAGGCAATCATATTCTGGCAAAGCACCACGGTCTGTGGAGAATACGTAAAGAAATGTATTAAAAAACTATTTATTTAACATTGCATTTGAACTACAAATGGTATTCCCTTTGTAAGAGTTTCAGTTGTGTTAATCTAATGCTCTCAATTTCTGATACTGTAACTCACCCCGGCATTTAGCGAGTAACCCGACAGCTCCATATCCTCCTCCAAGATCCTGGCCAGGCAGAAGGCCGTGGGCCTCAGTCTGTAGGATTCCTGAATGCAGGCCTTTGTGTATGTGGCATTTGTGAGGGCATCCTGCAGGATGTTCGTATCCCGATACTCGCAGAACTCGCTCAAGATGCGAGGCATGGCCCCGGAGTCGCCTGTGACGGAGCTTAGCACAAACAGCAAGGTATTGGCTAACTAAAGAGTATACAAAATTAATTATTAATTATGTAAATTATAATATATCTAATTCAGCACCCACCGTTTCAATGCCCGCAGCTATAAAGTCTATAATGGCCGACTTCTTGTCCCTTATATCCAAGTCCTTGAGCTCCAGTATATTAAGGAAGACACTTCGCAGGCCGGACGTCTCCTCATCCTCGCAAGCCGCCGACTTCTTGTGCTCCTCCAGCTCGTGATCAATGATCTCGGAGATCACACTGCAGTTTGTTACAGATTAGATTCAAGGGGAAAGTGGAATAGAAGCCCAAGATAGGTGTGTGTGTACCTACTCATAGATCAAGTCCTCGGCCCGGGCAAACTCCCGATAGGTTTTAGTGGGAAAGTACTTCCACAGGCCCAGTCCGTAGTAGGAGTCCCTTTGCGAGATGAACAGCTGCTTGACGGCGGCCGCCAGTTGGCTGATTTTCTGCGGCTGCTTGGTGTCCACCGCCAGGAAGCCCATCCTGCGGCCCAGCATCAAAGTGCAGACAGCCTCGAGACCCATCAGATTGGCCAGCTCCTCGAAATTGGGCACCACCAAGGAGTCCGGATCCCTTCGGTATCTGAGCAGCTCAATAAAGTCATCACAGACCGCGTTGAGGGCAGGCAGAAAGTTCTGCAGAATCCTTGGCGATGTGATGCTCGAGGTTAGCGAGGATCGGAGGCGCTGCCACATCGGTCCCTGCTCGTTCACGATGCCCACACTGGCATAGCGATCGGGTCGGGACTGGCGGTACATCACAATGATTTCGGTGGGCGGTCGGAAGGGGTACTTGCTGGGATACTTCAGCACCTTCTCCAGGTCCTCGCGATTGTACAAGTGGACAATGGGCACATTCGAGGGCATCACCTCAAGGACTATGTCGCCGTACTGCCTATTGAGATCTGTATAACCAAGTAATAATATAAGTTAAGAAGTTACATAAAGCTTCATCAAAATTATAGTAACCAATCTATTTCCTAATCATTTAATCCTCAGCAGTTCTTACCCGCATAGACCTCATGCAGCTTGGTCATCTTGTAGCGCCTGAAGAAGACAAGGAATATCCACTTGGTGCCCAGGAAGGGTATCCTCTGGGGTCCAGGGATATCCCAGATGCCACGGCGACGCCTCCTCTTTGTCGCCTCCGACGACTCGATCGGCGCAGCATGGTAGCAGTCCTCCAGCGGCGTGTCCTTCAGCAGCGGACGAAGATAGATCTCGGCCAGCTTCTGACGGTGGACGACACAGTAGCAGCCGAGTACCAGTGCCAGGGCCAGCAACAGTATCACGGCCATTACCATGGGGGCGCTGCAATGGAAATGGAAGCCGGGGGGGGTCTTACTCGCTTAATCCACTTGACCCAGACTTATGCTATGCTAATATTCTAGGCCTTTAATTGAAGTCTGGCCTTAAGTTTCGGTGCGATTCGGCCCGCTGCCAGACAACCGGTCGACTAATTTGTATTTGGCTTTATATAGACTTTTTTTGGCCCACCCAACCAAATGGTTGATCATCGATTTTGCATTATAATTGCCAGCACAGGCGAGCGATAACACTTTGTTCTCGGTGCTCGATTCTTGGCTATTTTGCAAGGCAGAAAAATAGAAACAAGCTTTATGCGTGGTTTCCACACCAAGATAAGATAAAAACCAGAGCCAGCAGGTGTGATAAAGTTCAAGGTTAATAGCCGAAAAATTTGTGTAATGATTGTGTTGCGAATTTCGCCAGTTTGCACAAGTCTATATAATACGATGTTTATAACAGGTTGGCTTAGGTGTCTGGAACAATAATAATAAGCACGAAATGCCACAAGGTCTTAGGGCTATAAAAATATATAATAATTGAGAAAGAATGGTTTAAGCTCTAGTAAAATAAAGAAAAAGAACAATACTAATTAAAATACAACGGAGGCATGCTATAGAAAAAGGGGTTTGAATACAAAGACAATAATAAACCCAATTCCAACTTTAAATAATTACAAGAAACACGTATTTATAGTATAAATTTTATACATCATCTATCTTATCAAAAATGTAGCAGTTTTTGGCCTACCTTAACCCTAAATCATGTATACCCAAAATTAAATAAGAATTCTAAAGGTGCTTTTACCATTTCTTTTCCCATTATTCTTCGAGAAATTTAAGGTAAAGAAAGGAGAATGCGTGTTCTTATTGGATTTCTTTAAAGGAAAGTAAAGAAGAAAATGTTTTCCCTTTCCTATTAGACTCGAGACCTTTTTTCTCTATTTTCCTATTGCCAACCGGATATAAAACGAGACTAAATAAATATGCTGGAAACCAATTTATAGCTCGAGGGGGTTACCTGCTAGCAGTGATTAATGATTAAGAAAAAAACTCAATCAAAAAACCACAGATAGATGATCGATTCTAATATTTGCCCGGGCCACACACGATCGCTGGGCAAATAATAAAATACATATACGAAATACGAAAAGAAAACCTCACGGTGACTTTGGGCTACCGTGCTACTATTTGCAAAAGAACCAGATAAGAGGCCAGGTAACTGATGTCTTTATCTACGTGACGCCACTCCCATGGATTTTTGTTGCTGTTTTGGGCGGGAAAAGGTGTGGCAAATCCATGGCAATTAATGCAAATTCGACAATAGGCCTGTGCGAAAAAAGAAAAAGATGTGTAGAGAACACAGAACGAAGAAAATAAACTGGAAATACAAATCATAGACATCTGCTTCGAGCACTTCCTTCTTGGGGGCCTAATCACTTCCTCATCTCATCATGAGATCGCTTCTCAGCGCGACGCGTGCGCCGTTCTTTGCGCTTCTCACTTTTCCAACGTGGTTAAGAACAACAAAGCCGCAAACTCGCTTTTTAATAAGAATTCTTGCGAATTCCCTTCTCTTCGCTCCGGCTAACTCTCTGATTAATATGCAGATGGATCCACCGGCGCGGCTCGCCAGCTTAGCTCCACTCCGTTCTCATCGTTAGAGTTGCGTTAGAAGACGCGAGGTTGGAGGAAGCAGCTGGCCAAAACCGGATTCGAAACCAGCTACCAGCTCCAGGCCAAAAGAAGAAGGAGAAGAAAGCACCCAGCAGCGGTGGGTAGAAAGCATATTATGTAACCGATTATTATGTAAAGCGAGAATCGATGGGAAAGTTCTTTCTCGTATTTATTTTCTTTCTCTTCGCTCTGTTTTGATCTTGGAATTTCACAATATCTGGCCGTCATTTCTCCAGGTTCCCCCTAATTGGGTTAAGACGCAAATAAAATTTCGATTTTTTTTTATATTTTGTTTTCTGGCTTTCTTATTGACTATTCCGATGGTTCTTTGCAGCCATTAACTTGGCTTTTTGTTTACCACAACACAAAAATGACATAAAAGAAAACGAAGTTTATGGCTACGAGAATGATGGGGCGTTATCGCATCGGTCTCGGATATTTGGTTATGTGAAAGACTTTCAATACATGTTGTCTATGGCCAAAGAAAGTGCTTGAAAGGAATGTTTAAAGAAAAAGGGTTCTCCTCGTAGAACCTCTGCCAAAATTCTTTTCTTTAAGGTTTGACAAAAAGTTTTTATTAGGTTTGTAGCAAGCCTTCTTACATTTTCTACAGGTTTTAAAATACTTTTATTTATTTGAAAGAGTTTTTTATTTTATTTGTACAGATTAAACCTTGATATAAGAACTAGATTTCTAACTTTAATAAAAATCTCTTTCTACTTCTTTCACTTTTCTTTAGCCAGGCCAACTTCTAATGCCTTTCTAACGTACGAGGCCAGCTTTTGAGCCAAACTTGGTTCTTCGGCGGGTTCTAGGATGGAAAGCAAGTTTGGTTGTTGTTTTGAACGAGGCTTTTTGCCAAAGAGATACAAAAAAATAAAAGCGGCAAAACGGCAAAAATCTAATGAGAAAATTTCTCTATTTCTATTTGCGAGGCTTACTTTGTCGCTCGGCGATGGCACGTCGTTGTTCGTACATTGAACCTGGCCAAAGCCAAAGTCTAGATAATGGTAGATACACGGAGAATTTTATAAATAAATTAATACGAAATTTAAAATTAAATTTAAGGAATGATCTTGAAAATATTACGCTTAAAATATAATAATAACAATAGTGGAGAGACTGTGAAACCATTGGGAAAAGAAATCTTACATCAATTTGAAATCTTTCTTAAGAGTATTTATATGGTTTTAAATTGTAATAAAACAATTTGTAAATTATTTAATACATAAGAAATTAAAAGGATGAATTCATTAAAATGTAAAACATAATTTTAATATATTTAACATTAAATAACACCCGCCTTAAAAGGTATACATTTGATTATGCTCCATAGAACTCCATACGTATTTCTCCCTGTTTAGGCCACTCTCTGTTAACTCTTTTTTTCGTCCGAGTATTTGTTGTACTTGTATTTTATTTTATTTTATTTTTTTTGGCAAGAGAAGGAGCCGCTGGCGGGAACAGCTGACCGAGGAAAGAAATTGTTAAGCCAAGTTTCCCGTTTGTCGACGGTGGCCGTGACCATGAGCCATAAGCCAGCATATCGCGGCCGATATCTCGGCGTGCGGCGTTCGTGCACTCTATATGTGGGTACGTCTATATATATAGTGACATAATCTGCTGATGTCGGGTCTCCGGATTGCGAATCGCGGATCGGCAGGCGTTTGAGCTGAGCTCGGGTCTTCTGTAACTGCGCAGCGGCCCAAACACTGGGTTCTCGAATCGGTTCGATTTGCATAAATGTGAAAAATGTGCCAATAAAAATAGCCACGGATAAATGCCGAATTAAGAATCACTCGGCATATACATTTCGGATTTATATATAGATGTATGTAAATTCTGACGAAAACACAAACTTGTTTATTTTGCAAAAAAGTTGGTAGAAATTATTTCAGTTTTCCGTTTTTGTGTCACATTTTGTGGCCTGTCGTCGCGTGGTTTTAACTTGTTACTTTTTTCGTTTTTTGCAACGTCGCACTTACATTTATTATATTGTTAACTGGAAAGTCTTCCTCTAGCCCTTATTTGCAGGTGCCGTCTTGGACAGCCTGTCGCCAAAAGATTGAATATTTTTTGGGAATAATTTTTGGCCCAACACCCGAGGTGGGTTCTTGATGCCTCAGCGAAATGCGTGTCGATCGAAATCCAATCGAAAAAGGAAGGTGAAAAATGATCGCAGAACAATGTCGCGGAATTCGCGTGGAGTTTCGGACAAAAAACAGGAGGGATATTTATATAACCCTCGGACAAGGTAAGAAGGCGTGCGACTGGATACAGTAGAACCAGGCCAATGGAAAGTGAATAAAATGAACTCAATAATAATATTTTTTTAATTATCAATCAATACATAAAGAGGGTACGAGGTAAACGAATTTTACATTAATGGAAATTAATTTTTGATTTGAATCTCAATTAAACTTCAACCTTCTCTTATATCTTTATAAGAATATCCCATTAAAAACCTGTAATTTCCTTTTATAACTTTCCAATAAACCCCAAATTTCCACCCACTGTTTCCCCCAAAACCCAACCCACAAGCAAATGTATCATCATCGACATCGACCCCAAAATAATTATAATCTCTCGGTCAATGCACGTTGCATTCGCAATTTGTACCAAACAAAAATAAAAAATTATAACAGAAACAAAACGAAAAGCACAAAAATTCAAATAAAAACGTAATCGACTGACATTCACTTTGGAAAGAGGAGGTATTTTATGAATTTACAATCCGTTTTTTTTTCCTCCAAACCAGATGAAATAACAACAAAAAGCCGCAGCTCCAGCTGATGTGGATTTCTGTTGTATTTTTAACGATGATAATGAACTTGAGGCTCTCTCACATAATTGATAACAAAAGAAAATCATCAAAAAATTATTATTATTATTATTTCTTATTGCGTTACACTTGAAAACGCTCGTGCTCGCTGATAAATATGAAATAATAATGGGGAAAAAATTAATAAATAAATAAACGGAGCCCCGGGGCAGCCGTGAGAAGAGTTTGGAGGCAGGGAGGAGAGAGAACTGGAGCTGAGAGGCGGCTAATTGCAATTTAATGCGTTTGTTTGCCGAAGTATAACACGATTTATTTTCCAAGATATATACAGAGACACATACCCGTTTATATATATTGTTTTTTATACTTTGTTGAAGTTCGATTCGATGTTATTAAAATCGTATTGCATTTTATGATTAACTACTGCGGCTGTGTAAATATTTAATACGTTTACTTTATATATAAGTTATTGATTAAGTTTATTTGAATTCCAAGATTCGGTGACTGTCACAAAAGCAAGAAAATTTAGAAGGAAATCGGTAAAAATTACATAAATATTTTATTTATAGTATATATTCTGGTAATATACTTAAATTACATATGTAGAATCAACTTCTGGAAATTATTATTATAAAGACTTCTTTGATAAATCTCTACCCAAACATCCCAGATAACTATTCATTTTTTACCCTTTAAACCCACACTTACCGCTTTAAGGTGTTCTCGTTTTAAATCCAATAAGTTATATCCTTATATCACCTAGATCCGATTTGTTGACATTTCTAATTGCACTGCATCTCTAATGCTTGGCTTATCACTTTCAACTTTTAATTTAAAACATTGCAAATATTTTGAAAATATTTCAACATCACTTTCAGTTGTTATATTGCACATTTATGGATTGTTGTTATTTAAAGCTGTGTTGCTGTTGGCATTCCAAGCAACCTTTAATCGCAGTTTCTGGTGCGGGAAGGAAAACACAATAGAAACTTCTAATCACAGACAGACATTGCACTTTTGGACTCTGTTGTTTTCGTTGATCGATCATAATTGTTAATGGCATAAATATTTGATATGAAACCGTGACACCTTTCAGTAATGAACGAGACCCGGAAAGGCGGAATCCCTATCCCGGAACCCAATCCCGATCAATATCCCAATCCGGCGCGATCTCCGATCTCCACCTGGCTGCTCCACGATCCCTGTTTTCCGTCACTCGGTTGCGACGACAGCCACGCTTAGTCAAAGACTGACTATGAATGGGGGAAATTCTGAGCTGAGCCGAGCCGAGCCCAACGCAGGCACTCACACTATCACCTCGGGCACTCGGCACTCGCACACTGCGGCATTTCCCGAGCCCAAAACGATCGCGATTGCGATCGGGCGCTCACGATGTCCGAGGTGATTTAATAGTGAACCGATACCGGACCCGAGCCGACCACGCAACAAGTGCCTCCGCCGATCGATCCATCCATCCGTCCATCGAATCAATAGATCGATCTGTGGCCGATCTCGAACCGATCCGATCTCCGGACCAGCTGTTCGAATCCGTTTGCAGTGAGTAAGGTTCTTCATGCCTGCTGCTCCCGCTCACCGGGTTCCCCTGACGTTCGGCGCTGTGTGAGAGATTTACAGGGGAACTTCGCTAAGGAGTGCAGCACAGACGTCTTTGAGTTGCGGAATGCAATATTTGTATTACATTTTAAGAAGCACAATATATGTACATATTTAAATATAAATATTTAAATTTTAATTGGAAAACTCCTTGGAATAATTTATTTTTGAAAATAATAAATAATAAAAACTTATACCTACTCTCAAATGTTTCAGTTAAAATGCTCTATACTATACTCTGTATATAAAAATTTTATAAAATTAACTTTAATGAATAATAATTTTGAAGGAAATAAAGGTCAATAAAATAGGTGAATATATAAAAAAAGTCCTGCAGTAACTGCTTTAAGCATTCTTCGAGTACTGATTTAAATTATAATCAGAATGTTATTTAAATAAAATAACTATAGTTAAAATAAGCAGTAATTTTTATGCTAATTTAGTTTTCAACTTTATCAACAAAAACATTTGAACTTGTTATAACAATTTTGAGAATTTAAAAGGTATTTAAATATTAAAACCATATTAAATAAAGTCATATAAAGAAAATTTTAGAGGCTTCAAATAAAAAGTAAATTAACATAAATATGCTCCTCTTGATCTCATTTATAGAATCTCCACTGTATCGATCACTCTCGCTCTCTGTGTACACTTGCTCTCCCGGTGCTTCCTCTTCCTCGTATTCCCCATGCCGCTGATAAGAACCCATGTGTGCGCGTAATCTTCGCCGCCTCTTCTTCTTTTTCGCATATAGAATCTCAATGAAAGTTTGCCAAGAAACAATGCCTCAAGGCTTATTGAAATGTTTACTTCTGGCAAATTTATGCAACACAACAACCACACACACACGGTCGGCATCTGTGCGTCTGAGTGTGTGGTGTGCGGTGTGAGCGAGTGTTCGCGTGTGTTCGTGTCAGCTTGTCAGCGTGAGGTAGGTTGCACTCCATATAGCAGAGCATATATAGAGTATAGTATGTGCGGTATAACTGGTTCGCCCAGGCGGCGAGCGAGTCTCGAGAACCGAAATCAGCTGTGCGGACCGACTGTCCGGATGTCGCTGCGTCTGATCCGACAGAGTCGACTATGTTACAATGTTGCCACTGGCTGAGACTTATGTTAGTACCTCGGGCCACTCGTAGAGCTCTGGGGTATGCTGGCAGTGTATGCTACAAGGAGGATAGGAGTGATTTCAAAGCCGACTAATTGGTTTTTTATTATAGTTTCTCACGCGTTCTGCTTTGTAAAGTGAAGTTTAAAAGATACTGATTCTTTTCTGATTAAAATATAGAATAAATGTATAGATCTCCTTGCATACCAAAATTCAAATCAATCTGGGAATTAATTTTGAAAAAAAAAATAAAGATTTTATGGATCCCTTTATTGGAGGTTCCCTACCTTTTAAAAATATGATTTTAATCCTATATAATTTATTTTACAAATATCTGATTTGATATTTGCATATTCAAAAGTGATTACTCTTGATTTCGAAACTCTTTCAATAACATTTAAATAGATTTTATTTTAGGTCATAGTTCGCTCATAAAAACTATTTGCGCTAAGAAGTATGCAAGGTTTTTAACAAACAAAATGCGCATGTTTTTATGGTCGGGTCCTTGCTAATAATGTTATAGTGTTTTAATTTGTATGCTTTAACTTGTAAATAGCGCTATTAAATATAATAAAAATATTACTTAAGTTTTTACCAATAATTATAAGTAACTGCCAGGATATCCCACAGCCCAGACACCCTGCTCTTTCAACAAATCAATCCTTCGGATGCGTGTGCGGTGTGTGGGCAGGGACGTGGCGCGGTGAATATCAAGAGGGGGGAGACAGGAACACCAGAAGGGGCTGGGAGCCGAGGCGATCGTGAGTGTCGCTCCAGTGTGCGCGCTAATTGCCTTGATTGAGTTTTAAATTAATGCGAATTAGAGTTGTGGTCGTGTTGTTTTAAAGCCAAACAATGCGCATGTGTGCACGCTCGTCCGGATCAGTGGAGGATATATAGACACGAGATGCAAGAAGATGGAAATAGACGTATCTCATTCACAACGATGTGGATGTTGTTTATGGAACAATCGGTTGTTTATCAAGAAATGGGACAGGAAATGTAAGTAAGTGATACAAACTCCTTAGAGGGACGTTCTATGGCATTAAGGGTATACATTGGACATTAATAGGAGTGTATTAAATAGTTAGACCCCCATTTATTATTTTCTAAATCGAAAGGGAAGAGAAGATCATCGGACTGTTATACAGGTAAAACTAAGGTAATAAGTATTTATTTGGTTAGTTTTCTCATTGTTTTTATATTGATTAATATTATATTATTTGTTATTAAAATTATTAAGATATTTAATAAAGGCAGTAAATATTCGAAAAATGTACAACTTTATATTTTTTCTTTATTTGTAAGAACAGTAAATCCTGCTAATGAAATTACATCGTAGAAGATTACCTACATCATCTGTCAATTAAATTCCCAATCCCATCGCCATGTATAAATCCTCTGGACATCCTACCTCCTCTTATTATCTTGTAGATACTTATCTAGCTACCCTCAGCTGTCACATTAGATACGATTCCCGCGTATCTTCATCTCTGGCTGGGGGATTCACACGCTCTCCTCCGAGACGGATGAATTCTTATCCTGTCGATCAGTGGAAATACAAATCGAATTTCTAAGCAAGTGCCTGAATGACTGACTGAGTGACTGAATGGCTGAATGGCTGAATGACTGAATGACTGCCTGCCTGAGTGACTGAGTAGGCATTGGCTTTGCATTACTAATTAGCTGGGCAGTTGCCCAGATCGGCTCGCCTCTGCTGCCGGTTGATCCCACAATTATGCCATGCCAGATACCAGCAGACTGGAGTGCCCCTGTTACTCGTGTGACTCCTTCGTGTTGGTCGGTCGGTCAGTCAATCATCAAAAGGTATAAAAACAAAAGGCAGCGTTGTTAATACTTCTTTTCAATTAGCTTCACACAGCCACAAGATATAGCAAGAACAATAATAGCAACAACACGAAGCCTTTTCCCAAGCGAACAGGTTTTTCACGCGACGTCAACAATGTTGATGATCGCAATAACGATGAGCTGATCGCAATGATGAAGTGATACACAGAGAATAAAGTGGAATCCAAAAGGTTAGAAGATTCGAAATGTTTTACATATCCAAAGGAAAAAGGATTCAAAAGACGAAGTTTGAAATCACTTTCCCAAGTGCGCAAAAGTAGACTCTTAAATATTGTGGTAAGGATTTCGTTGATCCTTAAAAAATATAAACGGTAAACCATTTTAAAAATATAAGGAAATTAAGTTTATTCTCTTCAGAATTTGTTTTTATTATTCGTTTGAAAGGATTATTTGTTCTCTGTCCATGAATTTTCAATTTACGTTTTGGGTTTTCTGTTGCTTATTTTGGTTTTGGGTTTGTTGTTATTTCCTTGTTGATTTAATTCCTTAAACTTTTTTTCACTTAGTCATCGATCGTTTTTCGGATGTTTTCCGATTATTTCTTTTCGTGCCTAGAGGCAAAGTTGATTTCCTTTCAACGCGCCCGCCGCGACTTTCTGGCTCGCTTCATTTTATGAAACTAAAGCCCACAGCTCCGGGGATCCGACTCTGCCACAATTTGTGGCAGGGCTCAGGCTCTGGTCAAGTGTCGTGGAGCTGAGCTGGAGAGCTGGAGCTCGGCTCGGCTCAGAGCCAGCTCACAGCTCACAGCTCCCTTAACATTTAATGAGCATTAACAAGCTGCACTTAAATGCAATAAGAACAACAACTAAGGGCGGGAAGGGTGAGTGGTGGGAAGGGGGTAGAACTGCAGCAACAACAATTGATAACAAGTAAGAATGCTCCAAAGTGAGGCTTAAGGCAGAAGACGGAGCCTTATATTGGAGTTACCTAAATGCTCTGCAAAAATAATATTTTACAAAATATCTTTACCCTTTAAAGAGAGATTTCTATACTTGACAGACAAGTAACAATGTTCTTTGCTTCTTAACTATTAAAATAAATATTTAAATATATTTCGATATCCCCAGAAACATCTGTCATATGGCCATTTTCCCCGCTTATAGGGTACAAGGACCGACACCGTGCACAATGGAAGAAGCTCCACGCTGTCTGAGTGAGCGCACAAGCACAAGTGGCATCGTTACCAGTTGTTGCCTCACTTGATTACCCCACGAGGCTGCAAATTCATTTCTGCGCCTCCTTTCTTCGCAGAATCTGGGGAGAAGACAGCCTTCGGGGGCCCTCTTGTGGTCAGTATTCTTTTATTATTCTTTTTTTTTTTTTTGCCACATTTTGTTTTTTTCTTTTTGCCGCCTTTACTTGTGTTCCAGTTGCAAGCGGTAAAGTGAAGCTGAGGGACGCATCGGCACACATAGTGACCCAATGATCTACAAAGGGCGCGGTCTACCGAAAGATAACCAGGCAGACAGGGACAGGAATAGGTGGGGAGAGAACAGGAAAGAGATGGTTGAAATAAAAGTGAAATCAAAACGATCGGAGCTTTTGATCAATTTATAGAGAAGAGTAAACTAATTTATAATCTATCTATACTTTCTTATCTATCTTACTTTTTTTTTTTTGTAGAATGTACTATAAATTATAAACAACAAATATAAAATGATTTTTAATACATTTACTGATAGTATAATAATTTTACAAGGAATCACTAAAAATTCCCTAGTTCCCAGACATTTTCTGTAATATTTTTTTCTCCCTGTGCACATGCTCCCATTACCCCTTACCCTCATTTCTGGCTGCTCCTCCTCCTGTACCTCCTCTCCATTCATTTCCATTTATGATTGCTGAACGCACAGCCGCCGCCTGTCCTTGAACTTGACCCAGCAGCAGCAGCAGCATCCACAGCTGTGGCAGCCAAGACGATCTGCCCTTTATTGCCACAATCTCTCCTTATTCCCTCTCTCTCTCTTTATTTGCTTTATCATGCCTTATAGTAACGAGTACTATATGCACAAGTGCTCACTATAATTAATCAGTGGCCGAGGAGCGCGTCTGAGTGGGATCTCCATGGGTCTCCCCCTCGGCCGATCTCCGACTCTGATCTCCGGCTGCTGTAATATACATATTGTTTACTCTGGATTCATTCACAGTTTTTAGTTTCCTTTTTTTTTGCGCATTAAGCATTTTATAATTCTGTATTTTCGACACCTTGTCTTGATAAGACTTCGAAATACGTCTTACATTTTAATGAATTTTAATTGGACTTCGGAGCTTATCGTTTAATGAGTAACGGAAATGGCCAAGAGAGATCTGCGGGGCCTGTGGGTGGTATTATTCAAGATGATAAGCTCAAAAATACGAATTTTTCGGTGGTGTTTACATGACTTTTTAATAGGTGTTAAAATGATTAAGATTAAGCAAGGTATATATACAAGAGTGATGAACAAAATTGGGAGATGTTTTTGTCAAGAGAATTATATATATTTTAAATTCTTTATTTATTTCTAGTTATAAATAAAATTACATATATTTTACGCTGATAGAACGCACCCAAATAAGTCGCAATCAATTATGCATACGCACTGTTGGCCCGCCAATTTTTATCACCCATAAGACACGTGTGCGGGCCTTTGAAAAAATTGCCAGTTAAAAAAGAGTTAATTGCAAAAAAAAGGGGCAACGCAAAAAAACCCAAATAACCCCAACAAAAAGAAAATGGCAATAAAAATAAAAAACAATTAAAATAGCGCCACTGAAATTGTAGACAAAGAGAGACCGAAGCGGGGTTGGCAATAAGCTCGGGTAATACGAGATGTTATCGAAGTTTCCACCTAGACATTCACCGAATATATATTTTGCAATCGTTTCTGATGACCTATGTGAGAAAGTCTGGGAAAGTTGAGCGATAGTCGAGCGGGAAATGTGTCAACTGGTGGAGTGGATAAAAAAACAAACGCGAGTAAATATGAGTAGCCCTTGCCCAAGCGATTCCATTCCATCGACTCGGCCGGCAGTCGCACTCGCAATCGCAATCAAAGCCAAAGTCATAGCCTAGGCCTCGTCTAGTCCGCAAATTGGGAAAATGGGGGAGATAGATAGCTCCGGAAATGCATTATGCATCGAATAAAACACGGACAATAAGTAGGCCCTAGAAAAATAAAGGGGTCTGCTGGTTTATTAATTTACAAGTATTAATAGAATTGCTGCAAATGTGACAGATGCAAAATGGTGCAAGGGGAAAGAAGTTGTAAAATCTAGTTTATAGGGAGTTAAATTTAGAGGAGTGCTTAGGGACATAGAGAGGGTATAAATCTTATTTGAATAATAATTAACAAACTCATTTAAAGGTGGATTTGAAATGAATTATTACTATATTTTTAATGTAACTATTGTAATGTTAAACTATTTTTTTTAATTATGTAAGCACAAATAAATAAATAATTCTTTATTAGGTAATATTTGAATGGAGCATTGAAATATATGTGAGTTTTGGTAATCACTAGACTTCTAGCCATATTATGCCTTTAAAAAAAACCATAAAATATTCGTATTCTTTAAATTGGTATTTATTGATAGTTTTTACGATATTTTATTAACAAATCTATTTTTAAAAACCCCATAAATAACCTAAAAATGCATTAATTTCAATTCGGAAAGCTGTGACGTGTAAGTTTTTATTAGGTTAATAAATCTGCATACCCAATTTACAAAAGTAAAAAATTAAATTTTTTTTGTCAATTTTGTACAATTTTAATGGTGGAACCCCTACTAAAAATTTGAAAAAATTTAGTAAACATTTTTTCCCATCGAACTTGTCTAGATCGATTTGGTTTTTGATGCTGATCAATACTAAATATGATTTATAGGGTCGGAAATGTCTCCTTTACTGCGGTGCAAGCTTGTGATTGAAATTATAATACCCTGTACCCATGCAAGGGTATAGAAATATATTTTGTATTTCAGTTTTAAGAATCACTCTGGCGCCTGACAAGCATTACGTTTACTCTGCGAACTAAACCGATTTTCCATAGCCGCCGTAAGGTATGCATTTGATATTTCAATAAAAATTCTTTCCAAAACAGGTTGCTCTTCGTCCGTCCCAAAACAAATACATACTTAAAATTTTTCCTTCCGTCGGCTGGCACTTAATTTTTAAAAATCTCACCAACGACAACCGCAGTAATAAAAGTAAAACAAAATGTAATTAAACAATACCAAACGAAAGCAACCATTATAACAAACAACCGCGGCGTAAACAGCTGCGACAGTTTCCGACATTTCTGCATTACCGAAAACATTCCGGGGATATTCCTATAGAAGGAAAAACCCCTTTTACACAATCCGCTCCCCCTTTTACACCCCCCACAATTCGGAGGGAGAACCACAAAATGCGTGTTTATTAATTAAGCGCATTTGTTTTCATTAAACAAACGTTTTAATTGAGCATGAAAGTTGGCGCCGTCGAAATAAACGCGACAAGGCAATAGACGTGGCCATAAAAACAACAACAAGCCGAAACGAACCCTTTAACCCATGTAACCCATGCCACCCACCTGACGCACACAAAACAGGCAGCGAAACAGACCGACATAATAATTAATTTCGTTGTATTTTAATGGATTTGCGTTTTGGTAGTCAAAAGGAAAAGCAAAGGAAATCCCAATGTGCTCAGTGAGTGATTGATGAAAGCCTTTTTCAAGGATAATGTTTATTCGGGAAGGTAAGATGGGAACTTCAAAATATTTCAATTATTAAAATAAATATAAATTAAGAAATGTACAATAAATATTTAAAATTTCCAACACTTTTCCCCGATAACACTGCCTCACAGAGTCAACTAACCCATTTCTGTGTATCCCCCTCATTGCTCACTTTATATTGCCATTCATTGTGGAGCTCCTTTCTGACCCGTCCCCTTTTTGAACGAGTCCATTGGGTGCAATTAAAATTCGGCCTCGAAATTATTATTATTGCTTATGAAAAACACTTTTCCACCAAAGGCAAGAACTCTCACTCATCCCCATGCCCATCTCCCCGAGCTGGAAGCTTGGCCAAAAACTTTTTGGCCAGAACTCGACATCGTTGGGATGTTTTTAAAAGCACTTTATACGCCAGCCACACGCTGCATGATATAGATATAGATCAGACCGCCAGTCCCTTTCACCATCCCCCTCTCCGCCCACTGTTCCTGTGATTATTTTTCATAAACTTGGCAAATGTTTTGGGAAATCCATTTAGCGAGCGAAGGCAGCCGCATTACTTTATCTCTATCTGAGGCCATCAGGATTATGATTTGTGCCCGGGTGTGGATACTTGAACTGCGCGGACTGAGTGAGTTATAGCATCCATATACTCCAAATATATATATCTATCTGTGGTTGTGAATTATGCCAAGTCAAGGAACTTGGAATAGTTGGCAAAGTTTCCTTAGACCACAAGTGCCAGAGCGGCAATGAAAGCAATTTGATAGTGATATATGTGGGTTAATAGATAAGAGATAATTATAGGAGGATTGACTGTCTGGGGTTTATAACTAATGGCGAGCGTACCTGTGTAAAATTATTAAGCAATGAGCTGGCTAAGCTGAAAAATATAGCTCTTTGTATTTGAATTTATAAAAGAAATGTGATTAATAAAAAACAACTCAATTTCTAATTTTTGCTAAATTTTTGACAATTTAAATAATGTAACCCCTTTAATTTTTTTTATTTTTAATGGGTACATTTTTGGCTCAAAAATCGCGAACTCCTTCAGTGTTTTGTGATCATAACTCGGCTTCAACTCAACCGATTTCAGTCTGGTTTGTTTTTTTCTTCTTAGTTTTTAATGCAGAACTTTTCTGCATTTAAAACTCGATTTCTAATTTTTTTGTCAATTTTTTACAATTTTGACGATGTAACCCCTTTCATTTTTTTAAATTTTTGAATGGGTAGATTTTGGCTCAAAAATCGCGAACTCCTTCAGTGTTTTTTGATCATAACTCGGCTTAAACTTAACCGATTTCAGTCTGGTTTGGTTTTTTCTTCTTGGTTTTTAATTGAGAACTTTTCTGCATTTAAAACTCAATTTCTAATTTTTGGCCAATTTTTTACAATTTTGACGATGTAACCCCTTTCATTCCTTTATTTTTTAATGGGTACATTTTGCCTCAAAAATCGCGAACTCCTTCAGAGTTTTTTGATCATAACTCGGCTTAAAGTCAACCGATTTCAGTCTGGTTTGGTTTTTTCTTCTTAGTTTTTAATGGATAACTTTTCTGCATTTAAAACTCAATTTCTAATTTTTTGCCAATTTTTTACTATTTTGACGATGTAACCCCTTTAATTTTTTTTATTTTTTGATGGGTACATTTTTGGCTCAAAAATAGCGATCACCTTCAGTTTTTTGATCATAACTCGGCTTAAACTCAACCGATTTCAGTCTGGTTTGGTTTTGTCTTTTTAGTTTTTAATGGAGAACTTTTCTGCATTTAAAACTCGATTTGTAATTTATGGAAATTTTTTTACAATTTTGACGATGTAACCCCTTTCATTATTTTTATTTTTTAGTGGAAAAAAAATTACAACTCGTAAAAGAAAAGTACAACTTATACATATGATTACTATAATTTTGTAAAGAATTTAAATAAATTCTTTTAATTTTGTTTTGAGTCATCGAATATTTCTGCTTGGTTTTTTCATGTTTTATTTGCTTAGTTACCCTTGTTTTTCGTTCAACCAAATCAATTTGCACCAATGTGCTTTGGTACTTCCTCTCACCTCGAATTCTACCCCCAAATTTCTCCCTCTGCTTGTCATAAAAATATGCGACATTTCGTTTTTATCGCTTTTGAAAAACTTTATTCTTGGCTCTTTGGTGTTCAATTCCTCCTACTTCTCTCCATTTGCTCATTCCTTTGATTTCGCCTTTTGCTCGTTTTTTTGTATTATTCTTTTTTATTTTATTTACAATGGCAATTTTCTTTGTTTTAAACAAGCAGCGCATTGCTTTTTATTTGTGACGCTCGATTGGCGATTGGAAAGCGCCCGATTGGCTGCGATTTTCGGACAACTTGATGGGGTTTTGGGGGTGGACTATGGCATGGAATGGATTTATTTTTGGAGATAAATTTGTGAAAAGTAGATATTAGCTAATATACTAAGTACATTTAAAAATAAAGAAACAATATACTGAGAAAAGAAAAATTTTTTTAAAATAAAAATACTTAAGGTGAGAAATCAACTAATGAAGTATTAATTGTTAACTCATTTTTAAGGTATTAAAAATTCCTAGAGACTTCGGTAGTTCCGCAATTAATTTATAATACTGTTAAATATTCGTTTAATAAATAAATAAATAAATACAAGAGAAAACAAGTATTAAAGGCAGAGAACCCGATCAATAAAAACCACTGTACTTCTGCCCCACCCAACCTACACCAACTTAACATCATCAAATACATGGCTTTTCCTCCTTCGCCTCGCCCCACATCCCACTGAAGGCGAAAAACAGCTTTTCCGCGTCGCCATAAAATGCAAGTGGTCAAGTGGAGGAGCTCGAAGGCAAAGGAGCAACATTTCAAAGAGAAAATCACGAAATGAAAAACGAAGAAAAACAATTAAATGGCAAGAGGCAGCGGCAGCCAGCAGTCGACAGAAGCAAAACAAGCGAATAAACTTGGAAAATTTGGGCGGAAGGCGGCGTGGGGAGGCAGTGCAAAAGCGGAAAAGCGAAAACTGAATGCAGCATTTGCGACACGTCGAAAAGCGTCAGCGCCAATGGCAACTCAGTTTAATTGAAATCAAGTGGCAAGGGGGGCGCCACCCGGTGGGGGCTTTGAAAATGGTGTGGGGGAAGGTTGATTGCCGGGGTGGATTGCAAATCGAATTGAAACGCCGAAACGTATTCGAAAATCGACAGCAAACGTAATTGAAATTGCATGAGCAACAATGTGCGGTGGCTAAAGAAAAACTGTTTTGGGGCTTGGAGCCGGAAGGGAGGTTGGTGAAGAACCGGGAGGAGTGGCGCTGCCAAATGGAGGAGAGCCAAGCCAGTGGACAGCCCAGCCCCCCAATCAGCCGCCGCTGGCTTACTTTACACATAAATTGGCAACACTGCGACGGAAGTGGAGGAAAAATTAACAAGAAAGTGGAAGAGAACTATACCCTTTATTAAAATAAAAAAGTTATAATAAAAACCTTGGCTTTGGAAGTAAGAGAAAATAAATCAAATGTTGAAAGCTATTTATTATAATTATGAAAAGCCAAAGTTCTATCGAAATAATTACCTAATCAGAAAGGTTTTAGTTACTACATTTAAATATTAAAAGGTAAGTATTTCTTTTTAAATTATTAGTAGTGGAAGTGAATAAATTCTAATGAGATAGAAAAAAATAATTAAAACTCTTAAAATAGTTTATAACATGAGAAGCAAATAACTCCAAGACTTAACCATAAAATAATGATTTATCCTTTTATTTTGTGTTATTTCCACAACTACTTTTCAATGCAATTACTTTAAAAAAGTTAACATACCCCCTTGCAATATTTCCAATTCTTTTCAATTTCATTCTGTTTACTTCTTTGACTTTTTATGGATTTCAATACGTTTCTCCAGCTATACTCCCCCACCGGCAGTAGAAGAAAATTTATGGGCCATGTTTAAGAAATTAAATCTGCAGCAGCTGCCAGTTTCTTCAACTGATTAACAGTTGGCAAAATTTTTGTTTAATTACTGCGGCAGAAAAATATACATGCAAACCATTCATTTCGGCAGTCAGATAAATTTCCATTTAGCTAGTGATTCATGCAAAGATTTCCACTTTGGCATAAGGCAGATTTTTCAACCAATTTGCAAATTGTTTTCCTAAGCACACACACACACAAACACAGGGAAACCAGAGACGGAGATGGAGATAGAAAAGTGTCAGCAGAATAAATGCTGACAATAAATAAAAATGGAAAATGATTGAAACATGTGTCCGGGCATTTTCGATTTTTTGATATGCCATGCACGTTCTATGTGCCAGCCTCCACCATCTCAGGCTCCTTCTCCATCAGCCTGACACTGTTTCCGGTACTTTTGGCGTGTGTCAATAGCCCGGATGTGTAAACAAATAAGAAAACAATCAGAGGCGACATTTTCTAACCCAACGTGAGTGCGCACAAAAGTATGCTATAAAAAATATGATGAGTCTGCGAGAGCGACACGAACGAGCGCGCGCGATGGCTAAAGGAGGACCGGAAGTGGCACAGAGTATCATGTGGAATAAAAATGATTGCACATAAAAATTGTTGCTAAAAAAGTGTTCTCATAGTACTAAAATGAGGTTAAAGGCTGGGGGAGAGTAGGAAATGTTTATTTTACTTGATTTTGACTCAAATAAACATAATAAACTGGTTTAAAAATAAAATAACAGCGATTAGATTGATATTTAATTAAACAAATTAAAAATATGTTTACGAAAAGATAAGTAAATATTTATGTTTGCCGAAAAAAAAGAAAAATATCAGGAAAATCGCTTTGAATAAAAGAAATATATTTAAACGGGGAACTACACCTAATATAATATTTAAAAAATAAACTTATTGTCACAAAATCTCCAGAACTTTTAAATTAATACATTCCAACTCCATTGATTGATTTTCCATTACAATTACTGCACATATGTATCTATATCCTACGCTTCCAATTGCGCCCAGCGGCCAAGGTAACCCCTCGCTGTCCTATCAATATCAATAAGCCATATCGATGTCATTGAATGACAAGCCCAACTAATACCATATTGATTGCCTGACCAACCCCTGGACAAGGAACTGCACCCACAAAGGCATTTGCACCACATAACTCGGCATCAGGCGGCACAGCCTTTGCACGTCCTGTTGAAGTATAAAAGGGTTTATGGCGTGTTTGCAAAAAGAAAACCAAAACCAATAATAAAAAAATATATATGTATATAGGAAATATAATAACAGTGAAAGGAGTGAAACAAAATCCCGAACAAACATTAATTTGTAACGCACGTTTGGCCAATTTCGGTTTTACAATTTTGACCAACAAAAATGTACCCCAAGTGACCGCATAACGAGCGCAAATCAATTTGCCACGTTGATAAGCAACCCTCCAACGATGATAACCCTTTTTTTCGTGACCCTTCTTGTATCCCCTTGCTGTCATAGCCGGGGATTTATAGATATTAAATTAGACAGGATTTTAACACGCGCACGTAACTTTGACATACATCAACCCGACTTAACTTTGCACAAAAAAATAAATAAAATAAAAAAAGGCGGGGGCGGTTGGAAAAACAATCTCAAACAATGCAAATTGTATGCCAAATGTTGAGATTTGTTTTGCTGACCGAACCAGAGTATAAAGGAAGTGGAATATACATATCTGTACATATATAAAACACACTCATGTGTGTGTCCCAGCTGCGCCTCCTGTCTTCGTCTCCCTCCTGCGGTTGCCCCAATTTTATTCCCGGATCGCATTATAATCATAATAATAATAATAACAGTAAGCAAAGATGACAGCAAATTTCAAATAGGTGTGAAATGAAAATTCGGTTGTGTATAAGCGATTGGTCAGCAGTTGGTCTCCCACTCGGGGGGGTGGGAGGATTTGGGTTAAAGGCGCTGTGACAAAGTCACAGATGTTATGTGGCCAATGGGAAATTCAAATTTGGAAAAGGATTATTGACCAAATATTGGCTGCATTTCTGGGGGGAATAGCTTGGATTTTTGTTTGTATTGGTCAAGTCTCGAGATTGAGAGTTCTGGGTGGTTATGTTTTGAATTCGTTATTGTTTAAAGAAAGTGGTTGCTTGTTAAATTTAATGGGCAGTTCTTAAGGAAATAAATTAGGTACTGCAATAGTATTTAAACCATAAATAGTTCAGTCCTCTATATTTTTCACATTCTTAATCGTATTATCTTAACCTTAAGACTTCAAAAAAAAACGTTTCTTTCTAAGCCTATTTTTTATTTACAATCCCCAGTAGCCATTGCCCACCTTGAAACATGTAACAATGAAATCATAAAGATTGGGGCTGCCCCAAAAGTAAACTCTTACAGTTTAATGAACTGTGAGTGCGGGGAAGACCCTTTCCAAACCCCTTTCCCGCCCGTCCATAAACCCAAATCCCTGACATTAGCCATGGCTCTTTACTTTTCTGTTCGCTTCGAACTCGGTTTTTTTTAGGGCGAACATGTGAAAGAAAATAAAAATCTCACAAATTATTTATTAATTACCCCGACACACAACCTCGCTTGATTTGAGTTGCTCAAAGGTTGTGGACTGAGAGTTAAAGTCAAAAGTAGTATTTTCAATTCTCTGCTTATCGCTATTGTAAATTGTAATTTCTTCTTCTCCCCAGCTTCTTTCTTGTTTCCTATCTTCTCTCCTTTTTTTTGGCACAATAAAACAATAAATCAATCACAGTTAGGACTGTGTGTTGCGTTTTTTGTTATCTTTAACCAAGTTTTTAGTGTCTTGCTAGATTTTTTGTGGGGTTCGAATTTTAAAAGGCCTTATAATCACACTGCACAAAATGTGACAGTAATATGAATATTAATTTTCTGTAATAATATACATAGTTTTAAATATTCTTAAATAATGTTATGGTGTCAAGTTTTTAAAATCGGAATTAAAACACTTTTTTTATTATTAATGCTTGTATAGAAATTGTTATTTTAGCAGCAATTAATATTTATTTAAATTATACCAATCTTTGATTAAAATTTAATTAACAAGGTAGCGTTTATTATAAATTAAAGAATTCTTCGAAATTATCTTAATCCCTCAAATAATTGTAAGTGTAAATTTTTCCCCATTTTTCCTTTGAGATCTGTTAAGTGCGATAAAAGAAAATTCCATAACATGTTTTCTGCCATGCATAAATTTATATTGAATTGTCTAGATCAAAGCTAAAGATGCGGGCTGCTTAGGAAAAATATAAATAGTGGAAAATGGGGGAAAAAGTGGGACCTTTTTTGGGGGATTAAAAATTTAGGAGTTAACATTTTTATGGAAGCAGCAAAGTCAATTAAATAGGGAACACAGTCGAAAATCAACAAGCTGTGGTGGAAAATAACGTGTTTTTTTGTTGAGAAAACTCACTCAAGCGTTGACTTTCCATTATCTCACTCACACTCACATTGATGCACTCATTCAACAATGGCGGCCTCAACGGTTAACGGTCCGCTTGCTCTCTCGCTCTGGTGGGTGTGGCTTCCATCGAAGGTTTCATTTACCATTTCGTTCCTATGGCCGCTTACGGCTTCTACTGAGTAAATTAAAATTTTGTGTAGTTTATTATTAAATGAAGCGCATTTTTGTATTTGTATGTGGACCCACTGAATGTCCGTCTGTCTGTCCGGTTGCTAGTGTGTATGTGTGGGGGCATTGGGAGCAACAGCGGCATTTTTATATAGATAAACATAAAATAAATCGTGGGCCGTCGGTGGGTTAACAGTCCCCCCATGGAACCAAACCCGCAGACATAAGGCACATAATAATATTAAAATGTTAATTAGCGTATTAATTCAGTTCGGCGTTGAAAGAACAGGAGAGGGATTTTAAAATGAGTTTTTGGTATATTAAGTTTTAAATATTTGTACAAGATGAAGCAGTAAAAATAATAAGTACCTCAGAGATATCTATGTACATTGATTTTCTTAAAAATTCAATTATTTAAAGGTTACCGTTAACGTTTATAAAAAAAAGGAAATCTGGTATCAGTACTCAAAATATTAAAACAATTCTAAAATCCCATTTATTATTTATTTAAAGACATTTACAAGGACCTGTAAAACCCAAGCATTTCCCTTAATTCGTATTTATTTCAAACCATCTCCTAACTAACAGCTCTTAATATTTAATAACCAATTTATTCTACCCACATTTCAATTTTCCCTTAACATTTATTACTCTCATTTATTGCCAGCACAATTTTTAATTATTTAAATGAATAAAAGCCAAACGAAAGAAAGAGCAGCAGAGCCCGTTCTCAATATTTATAGCTTTTTAAACAAATAAACAGAGTTCGCAGTTCGCTGGCAAAAAGGCCACCCACAAAATCCCAGGGAAAAGCAGGAGAAACTCACGAAAAAACCCATGAAAATGCACTCAGAGAGGGAGAGGGAGAGGGCGCGAGAGAGAGACAGCCAGTGCCGGGATCAGTGGCGTTTCAGTCCCAGGCTCCAATCCGAATCCGAAATAGTTGATTTTAATGATGTACATAATAAAATTCCCATTCGTTTTGTGCCAATGCCAGCGTTCCCCGTCTGCATTCCGCTTGTTCACACAGCTCCCGGTGGCTAGAGAGTGAGAGAGCGATGCCCTGATTTACTCACCAGAGAGTGCGAGCAGGTAGGTCACATGAGCAGCCATCTCGCTCGCACTCGCGCTGACAGCGATGCTGCGAGGGGTTGAAACGATTGAAACGATTGAAACGATGCCCAGATTGTGCGACTGAGTCAATTTCTAAATCATTCGCCCGGTTGGCCAGTCAGTCGAAATTTTCTCGTAGGCCTAAACAGACGCGGGTCTTCAAGCCGACTTTTCCGGCGCTTTTCCAAGAGGGAAATACCAGAACGAGAATCTGATCGGTGGATTTCAAAAGTGTGGTTTTTACCAAAGGAAGATCTTGTGATCTATTTAAAAACTTAAACTAAACTTAAGAAACTAAAAAACCCAAAATATTAAAAAAAGTGATTTCGGAAAGTATGCTGTAAAGTAAAGCTGTAACTTTCAAGACTTAAAAGTGCCCATAATGAAGAACCAGAACTGAAAAATTAATCTCAAGCTGCAAAGAATAATTCGCAAACAGGAAATTCAGAAAATTAAAAATCTTGGAAAACCCATTTTGAGATTGTAAATAAGAAAGTCTAGAACTTCAAACCATTTAAGAAACGTTACAAATAATGGAAAATAATCTAATATTCCGGAATATAAAGCAAAATATTAATAATTAATATAAACATAAAAATAAACTGGGATTCGAACACGGAGAACCACCTAAAGATTCAACGAATAATCAAATAAAATTATAGAACTGCAATCTATTTAAGGCCTATTTTGCCCTAATACCAGCATTAGAATATCCAGAGTTATTAAGATCGAATTAAGGTATATACAGATTACTTCCTTACCGATCCCAAGCTGGGTAGTCCATTCCTGAACCTCACGCCGGCGGGTGGCAGCAGCAGCAATCCCTCGCCCTCGCCCACATCCACGCCTCCAGCGGCCCCTTTGGACGCCAAGGTGGCGGCCAAGCAGCTGGCCCAGAGCTTCCAGCTGTCCGCCAACTCGGCCTTCAACTTGGCCCTGCCGCCAAGCTTCTACAGACAGCTACCGCAGCAGTTGCCGCAGCTTCAGCAGCAGATCCAGCTTCCGCAACAGCTACCGGAGTGCCTGGACTATAATAACCACGACACGCCCGAGATGGACCTAATAAATCCGTATATGCGGCATCACAGCTTCGCGGCTGCCGCCCAGGGGAGTCCCCCGTCGGCGGCGCAACGCCATCATCACTTGGCGGCGGCCATGAGCAACGGATTCGCCGATGTCCATGCCCATGCGATGGCGGCGGCGGATTACCAGCAGCAGTTGGCCGACTATCACAGTGCAGCCGCCGCTGCGGCCGTCTATGCTAATAATAATAATAATAACAACAATAACAATAATAATAATAATAGTAGTAACAACAATAACAGCAGTCCGCTGATGCTGCTGAAGGCGGCACATGGCAAGGACACGGACTCACCGTCTACAACGCCGCCGCCGCTTGCCTCCTCCCGTCTCCATTCCGACTCCTCGCCATCGCCGCGCTACGAGCACAACTCCAGTCCCGGTGTGGACAGTGCCAAGTCGTATGCCCTCAGTCAACGGAGCAGCGGTGGTGAGGATCCTGGCCAGAACAGCGAGTCTGCCAGTCCGCCGCCTCAGGCAGCGGGCGACTTTAGTCCCGAGAATCTCAGCAGTCAGCGGGCCAAGTTCCAGCATCACCATCATGGCGTCAATCCGCTGGCCCATCACAGTGGGAATCCCGGACACCATCACCTCCACCTCAGCAATAACAACAACAACAACAGCAGCAGCAGCAGCATGGATCACAAGCTGCCACTGAGCTTCCTGGGTCCCCCGCTGGCCGCCCTCCACTCGATGACCACGGAAATGAAGGGCGGCCAGGGGGGTGTCGGCGGTGTGGGTGGATCGGGCAATGGTTTGTCCTACGGCCACAGTCCCAACTCGCATCTGATCAGTGATCGGGGCTCGGGGGGCAGCTCCTCGTCCTCGTCGACCACGGCCACCACCACGAATAGCCAGGGGACGGCCAATCCGCATGGCATCGACACGATCCTGTCCAAACCGCCGCCAGTGACGTCGGCGGGTCTAAGTGCTTTAACGGGAGGTGAGTGATTGTGTTAGTTAAGATTTAGGTAATATTTTGTATCAAATTAGTGTTTATATAATGCTTTAAATATCAGTTGAGAGCTGTGAATAATTGATTTATATCTTTAATTACAAGTAACCCTTTAAAATGTTTGCTTTTCTCAATCATATAACAAAATATCATCAAAAAACTCACTTCTCACACTAACAACTATTAACTAATTATTATTATTATTAACTTTATTATTAATACAATATAAATTGCACAATTAATTTGCAAATTTTTCGATTTTTTAAGCTGTTTGAAGGCTTCTCGTATTATAATAATTTTTAAAAATCAATAAAAAGACTTTGTCTGGGACCAAAAAATCATTTGAAATAAACTCTCTATTAAAATATTACCCTTTTGTAAATATTTCAAATAACGCGTCTTAAAGAATACCCTTATAAATTATATAATCTTTTCAAAATACGCATCTAAGGATCCTCTTAAGACTTACCTCTAACAATTAACTCCCATAAAACCCAATTCAATTCACCAAATCGTTATGCAACATTAAAAAATATATATATTATATATGAATCCATAGATAGCACTCACACTCACAACATACAAAAAAGACGCGAAATATTTTAAATGCTTCAAAAACTCGTTTCGCAAACCGAACAAAAAAATAAAATACAAAATAAAAGAAAGAAAATGTGTGTGTTTTGTTTACGAATCCGGTTTGGCATGATTCCATATGATTCAATAAAGGCAATTCCAATTCCGATTCCCCATCAGCCCCTCCTGCCACTCGGTCATTATGTGCTGCTGCTGCTGCTGCTGCCGCTGCTCCCCCGAAAAACCCTTTTACCTAATCAGGCCAATTTCGGATATTGGGCACAGCCCCAAAAATGGTTATAATATCCAATTGCAAAATTACCACAAAACGTAATGAGATACGCGTTTTAACGTTAAATGTTGCAGCAATTAGTTGTCAAATTGTTTGTAATTAAATCAAAATGACACACGAAAAACGTGGGCAATCTACGACGGACTTTACGAGTATTTGTGTCTAAAATGATATTGTTTTTTTCTGTCTTTTTGGTTGCCGGATTTTTCGACAGTTAAATGTGGTCCAATTGTGAGCCATGACAGTGGAGGGTTAGAGGGGCGGCCACCGCACCGACAGGGTGCTGACAATTTGCCATAACATTTTTAATTATTTTTAACGAGGGCGTTTATGTGATTTGATTCGTCAATAGTTTTTTTCTTTTGCTTCGTTTGAAATGCTTTTTGGTCACCAAAAATGTTTCTCATTCTTTTTATGACAAATTATTTAATGGCTTTTAATTAATTCGAACAGAAATCCGCATTGTGTGTGTGTTTAGCATGAGTGGGCACAAAATTTGGCCAGCTGAGAACAAATTGAGCGAAAATCTCATGAAAGGGAAAAGCAAACGTTTTTTTTAGAGGATTAGTTAATGGCTTGATAGTGATTATATAACCGATCATGAAGTGGAGCAATTTGTGGTGACAATAACAATAGATTGAGAGTCTTTGAGAGTTGCCAATCTATTATATTTGAGTATATTTTCTGTTTTGTGTCTAATATTTATATACTTAATAATATTTATTTGATTTTATAGAATGAAATACTTTTAAAATAAGTTGTTTATAATACCAATGGCACAATATACTTATTTCAACATCTTATAACATTATTATTTATAAACTGTTGATTTTTGTTTCTTTTTCTTGATTGATTTTTTGACTATTTTTTTCTAACTTTCCCTCTTATTTCTATAAATAACATATAGCTGGCATTCCCCGCTTCTCCATCGCCGCCGCCGCTGCGGGCATGGCCCAATATCTGTCACAGAGCCAAGGGGCGCCCCTGAAGACCCATGCTGGCCACATTGTGGATCGCACGCACCTGTACTGGCCGGGATTGCAGGGATTGGTGGCCAATCCGATTGCGTGGCGCGAGCGACTTTCCAACACAAGTGAGTAGCAGGGGAAAATTATACATTTACACAGAAAAAATGGGAAAATTTTTGATTGGATTTAAAATAATTTAAATAGTTGCATAAAGGTACAAAAATAGGGATTTTCCATTTGAATATAACATTAAATGGAAAGTTAGAAGATACCAGATAGAAGAAGTTTATAAATGGTAACCAGTTATAGATCTGTGTTTTATATTTCATATTTATTTACAATTTATTCAAATGCATTCGATTTTAAGTAAAAGAAAAACAATTATAAATTTGATATAAATTTCACAGAGGTAATTCAACCTTTTATCCTTTTTAAAAACTTGTAAACTCCTCAATGGTGTTTTTTCCTAACTTTTAGACTTCTGAGAAAGATATATTTTCCTCAAATTCAAATGAATATTTTCCTCTGTGAGTAAAGAATTCCTGAGTTGTATATATTTTTCCTCAAATTCATCTGAATATTTCCCTCTGTGCCCATTAACCAATTAACTGTGTCAATTCTATAAAAAGAAATGATAACCGTCACTGGGCAGACGTTAATTTGCAATTGATCAGGGACCGATCGGAAATCGATGCAATCAGAAAGCGTTGAATCGAGCGCGTAATTTGGTTACGATTGTCAGCAGTCGCCATGCCACGCCTCGTTGCGACTCGGACTTCCTGCTCAGAGGGGGGAAATTTGGAATGGGTATTGAACTGCGATCGGGAACCGTTAACAAAGCGCAGCGAATGCCCAACTAATGATCACGGGCCTGATCTCAAGTGATTACCAATATGGCTTACAACGGGGGCAGGCTGCAGGCAGCCGGGCAGCCAGGCAGGGCAGTCCGTCCATTGTCCGACTCATTAATAAGTGTTGAGGAATCACTTTAACACGATCAGAGAGGGTCTCTCGCAGAATGACTCCACACAAAAGTGGATAATGATGGCACCACAGCACATATGAAAAATTAATTTACTACTGGACCCTGATTTCTGATTTCTGATCTGGTTACTTCATTATTACATCTATTTATAGGCGCGAGAGAGCGCGCTAAGCTCATTAAGTAATGTGCCACCAGTTCGGAGCTCGTTTTCCTTTTTTTTTATATTTATTTATTTGTTTAAAGGGGGAGCAGTGAGCAGTGAGTCTCCCCCCGATCGTCATTATCGCCTTCTGGTTCGCATTGGCAATTGATTTGATTTAGTGCTGTGGGCTACTGCTGCTGTTTGCCTTTTAATTGCGGCCGTGACTCGGCAGAAAGGTTGTCTTGGCCCCAAACCACGGAAATCGTTCATAATTTTCTCGTTCAGAGAGAGAGAGACGGAGACTGGAGAGATTCAACGAGATCCATGGCACAGACTCCGTGTTTATGTTTATCTTGTGTTCGATTTGATTTCTGAAGTGTGTCGTTAGGTGTTGTGGAATTTTCACGCTTGTGGTAGCTCCGTGGCCAACATAAAGCAAATATTGATTTAATTGATTTGCTAAACAGAGCAGCCATCAGGTTGGATGGATACTTTAAGGTGGAGAAAAGCAGGCTAAAAGTGAGGGAGTCTGGAAAGAAGAAGTACATTTTCTGGGGTATATCTTCAAGCATATTTATACAATAAACAAAAAGAGATGTAAAGAAACCAGTACAATACTACATATCATTTAAAAAACAATATTCTTTAACAATAATAATCCTAAATTAAATTTGCATTTTCATAAGACCCTTAATTTAATCCACCATCTTCAATTTAAGTTATATTCAAATCCTTAAAGCTTCTTTCTTGTATCTTTCTCTTAAATCCTCTACTTTCCTTCGACGCATAAAAATCAATACCTTTATGTATTCAAGATTCCCTACTGAGACCATAACAAGCCATAAAAATAAAATAGAATTTGAAAAACATGTTTCAATTGTCATGTTGCGACCGGCTCATTGTTTCCACATCATTTCTGTTTTGGTTAACTTTGGCCACGTAAAACATTCTCGCCTTTTCCTATTTACATAAACATCTATTCCTTCTCGTATATATGTACATACATATATTTATTTTTTATTTATTTGTGTATATACATATTTATGGCTGCAAGGATGCGACAGCTGTTGGGTCCAGACGAAAAGAAGTTTTGCTAGCTTTTAGCCGAAAGCGAAACGTTAAGGCAGACTGATTTTATATGTACATATTTATATATATATATCTTCTTTTTTTATATATATATAATGTATATAGGAAGATAAGGGCAGACACAGACGCTGTGAGAATATGTTGCCACATTATTATCTCGCAAAAGACAACGACGACGACGACGACGGGGTGGTTTGCTTTTGCTTTATTTTATTCCGCTTTTTTTGGTCCTGCTCCTTTTTCTATCCCGAAATGGAGCAACATATAGGTCTGCCTGGGTGTGTGTGTGTGCGTGTGTTTATATGCTTGTAGGCTGTCATGTTAACAAGGAAAAAGAAAGCTTTCCAGCGTGTGCGCACAACCCACACACACACCTCCTTTTGCTCACAAACATGGCCGTGGATATTTGAATATTTAGATTTGTATTCCTGCCCTCGAAAGTGTGCTGCGATTTTATTTTATTTTACCCTTCTCTTTGCCTTTTTTGTCAACACATTTTATTTGTTATTAATAATGCAATTGCATTTGATTAGCTTTTTGCCGCATTATTTACTCTTTGATTAAGCCCCGGAATTTTTCATTTCATTTGGTTGCAATTGCACGGCTTATTTCCACCTGTTTATTGTTATCGTTGCGATTATTTTGATTGTTTATTATCAATATTTGCCAGGCAATTCATTAATGGTAATTTATAGGCTTTCAATTTATGCAAGTTCATAGCGGCATACTCATACTCATAATGATTGAAATGGATTAAGTTGGCTTACACATTGACTGAAGCGGTTAGTTTTGGCACGATACGACTTATCAGTGATTATTAATAAAAGCGTAGGTTAGTTATCGTTGTGGAGATATCGATTGCTTATCGAATGAGTAAGAATGAGGGAGATTTTTATTATTACTTATAAATATACATATAAGTAAATATTTAAAAGGTAGATTTTACATGGTAGTTTAATATATATAAAAATTAAAAACTCAAATTATAAATTCCCTGAATTTGCTTGGTGTAAAACAAACATTTTTTTATATATTCCTGCCACAACTTGCTATCAAAACAGGACTCACTCTCTCACTTCCTTTTACTACACCACCGCTAGTTCCCTTTTATGCATTAAAAACAAAATTAAAATAAAGCGAGGCAACCGCATTCTGCTAATGAAATAATTAACTTAAACATAAAAAGTAAATACCGACGGAGGAGGAGAGAGAGAGGGGAGATGGACCATAAAGCCTGGCAGAGCGGGATGGCAACAGCAACCGCAGTCACCGTTTGACACAATTCATTAAGCTTAATGAAGACAGCAGAGGGAGACGGCACGAGCCTGCTGTCTAGCTGTTGCGTTTAATTAAAATTCAAGTGGCATTTTCTGTGTCATCCCCTCTGGAATTTCCCTCGAACCCGGTGAAACTTGTGCTTTAAGCATATAATCGGGCATAAAACAGGCCATAAAACATTGCACAAGGCTTCCCACCAGACAGAGACGGCAACAGTGGCACTTAATGAGCCAGCAGCAGACCACCTGTATTTCGCATATATCCCTTACCTGAGGGTGTACAAAAAGGTGCGGATTATCCGCCCCACAACTTGTACGCGTGTGTCTGTGTTGGAGTGTGGAATTTTACTGCTCAGCGACCAGATTGGCCTTAACATTTTACAAGATTGTTATATCCACGTGAAAAGCGGCTGGAAATGATTAAGGTCTGTCAGCCACAAGGAGCCTGCTTTTGCACATTGATTTATTACAAGGACAAACATTTTAATTGGCTGGTAATTTCGCAGGTTTATTGTTGGATTTTATAGGGAACTACATTTATTTATCGGGATGCTGGTTAAATATGCATATTGAAATTAAAGAAAGGGCTAAAAAATCGGTTTCGTTTTGAGTAAAACATTTGCTTGCCAAAATTTAAAGTAAATGGGAATTTTAATTTCAAATTAATCATTTAAAAAATATTCTTTAGTAGCCAGGACATTACAATTTCTGTAAAGCGTAGACATAAGTCATATCTTTATTTCTTCCTATTTTTTTGAATGTTTACATTCCTTTTTATTCATTATTCCTTTTCTCTCAACATTTGGTTTTAACAATTGTCTCCACTTTGAGCCAGAAAATACTCCATCCCCCTCATGATGTTATAAACGCCTTCCTTAATTTTCTTGCCATAACGCCCGATAATAAATGACATTTTAATATTTTCAATAAGGGAAACATTTACACAAAACAGCACACGCCCACCTTGACTTCAGTTTACCACCCCAGAACAAAAAAATATATTAATGCCGATATAAATATTGGAAATAAATGCGGAAAAGGCGGATTAAAGCAGTAAGCCGAAGTTTAAATACACTTAAAATGCATTTAAAACTAGGAAATGAAACTTGGAATGCAAAAATAATTTCTTTATATTAGAAACTAAATAATAAAGCAAGGATTTTTAAAGCTTGAAAAACAATGTAAAGTAAAGGCAAATTTTTCATAACCATAACCATGTCCTACAAATATAATAAATAAATTATATTAGCCCTTCTCTTTAATCAACATTATATTTATCAAACCAATATAAAACAAATCTAGAATCCAGCCAAAGTTAGGGTATAAAAAATACGTAAACCTCATTGAATTCGACCGGGAAAAAGTGCAAATGCAGCGATGCCAACAGGGTGACTTATGCGATTATAGACAACTGCCGCTGGCTGACTCAAGCGGGGCGTTCAGCTGATAAAATGGGGCAGGAGGAGGCCACATCGCCCGCTGCCATTTCCATTCCCATTTCCACTTCCATTTCAATGCAGCATTGCTTTTGAGGGCCGTGACATGAGCAAATAAACGCTTCATATTTGTCGGTTATTTATGAGGGTCCTTGCAGGACGCAGCTGCCAACCGCCGAGCTGCGTCCTGCGAGCAGCGCAGTGCCGAAAGAGAATAAAAAAATTATCACTGCTACAATTTTTCTTGCGAGGGATTACGCTTGTTACAATGTGGCTGTTGGCGGAGAGAGGAGACCCCCCACAGCCAGAAGGGAGCCACCCCAGGAACATCCTATTCCCCCTTTATTGACAAGACTTGTTAAGCTCCAGAATTGTCTGCGAAAAGCTAAAAAAAAAAGAAATATAGGAAAAAAACCAAACAAAATAAAGGACAACGTATATATTTAATGTCACACACATTTTCATTTGAGCCTGGCTTTTTGTTTTCATAATTCGACGAGCAGGGCAATAAAACTGGGACAGCGTTGCAGCTGAGATGAATATGGAAAAAGCTGGGCTTGGAAAACAATAAAAACTTGATCAGGTTTTTATACCTTATCAGATTTTAAGCTTAGGTTTTAGGAATTTGGGAGTTAAATAATAATGAAAATACAATTAAACTTTAACTGGATTTACCAACTTTATAGCTTTTTTTATTTATACTGTAACTATTAAGTTAAATATATTATAAAGTTTACACTTTAAAAATCTCTAAAAAGGAACTTCAATAAGTAAAATATTTTCCCTCTTTTTTCTTAAATTCTTTGTGTTTAAAGCTAAATTAAAAATATTTTTTTACATTTTCCCCATTGACCTCCTTTAAAAATATTATTTTTTAAATTCCCTAACTTCTTTTTACGTTGCTTAAAATTCCCAGCATTTTTTAAACATTTTCCCACCTTAAAACTTTAACACATTCTTGAATTACAAACCCCTCTTTTACCCAAAACCCTCTTCCAACCCTTCCAGACCATTTTTCATAGTGCAGGGTTTAAGCAAAAATAAAAAAAGAACCTTATCTATATGAAAGCTGTTAGAAATAACAATTTAAATTAATAATTCTGAGCAAATGGCACCAAAGTATCATAAAGGGACACAAAGTTTCACCCGCACACACACCACTCCATACACACACACACACACCCAGCCCCCTCCTCCGCTTACTTATTTTTTGTGTTGAGGACAACGGCTGTCTGTGGCTTTACCTTTTTACCGGAACTCATTTCCCTTCCGGGTTGGGTTCGCTGCGTCGTGCATATTTAGTTAAATCATTTCACATAATTAGGGATCATTTAATAATGGGGTGACATTAATTGAAAGCGCACACACACACACACACAACCCACCACCCACCACCCACCAGTAGCCACCCCCTTACACTGCCCACTCCCACGGCTACCGTTTAATTTTATGACCACCCTCCTTCTACTCCTCCTCCTCCTCCTCCGCCCCTGTCCACTTGACTGACTTTACGAGCCAAACGGGGCACGTAGCCCCCCCTTCCAGCGCCCCTGAATAATACCCCTCTGGCGGGGTGGGCGTGGCCTGCTTTTGGCCCACTTGCCTCGCTTTTATTGGCCTCTTGCCGCCGCCACTGTCGACGGGGTCGGTCGTCGTCGCTTTGGCTAATTGATTTTAATGAAGGCTCCCGACGACGATGACGGCCCTCGACGGCAAAGTTTTTGGTCCTCGTCCTCCTTGTCGTCCTACCATAAATTGCTGCGGTCAATTTCGGTTTGTTAATTGGGCAAACGTGTGCATAGGGATTTTTTTCTGCCCTCATTCGGGCGAAAATATATTTTGTATCCAATTAATTAGTGGGCAATTATTATTGGGCAGGGAAAATAATATTAGCAGGGCGAAAATTCTATTAAACTTAATAAACTTTAATAATAATATAATAATAATATAATAATAAAACTTTAATAAACCAGAAATTACAATATTAAAATGATAATAAACAAGAGTTTATGTTTCTTATTAATAAAATATAACACAAGAATAGAATGTACGTTTAAGGTATAATTTTAGTTATCATTTCATGTTAGTTACCAAACCCCTAAACACCTTCTTTAGTCCGTGTCTCCCTTTGTGTCCCCAAAAACTTTCTTCTTCTCAAATTAGCAGCTGTCGCCTCGTAAACAATTAATAAATGTCAGGAAAACTTTTCTGCCGCAACAAGGAAACCGATTTGCAACCACCCTTAGGATGCGCTAACAACTTTGTCCACATCTTTACGATGCGACATTATTTAACAATTCATAATTACAATTTTTTGAGGGGGGCAGGGTATAAAGTGTACACATTTTGGAGCAATGCTTGTAAACAAGGTACTCAAAGTGTTTCAATTGTGGGGAAAAGTTTTTGGGGCATTAAGGAAATCGAAGGTAGAAGTGAGTTAATTAAGCGGAAAATATAAGGGTTTCTAATGGGAAATAATTGACAAAGATTTGAATATACTTTATACTATAATCTTGCTAATTTTTAACCATTTATTCAAATATTTATTGGTTATCCCTTTGTCTTATAATGAATATTCTATTTACTCTCCCATTTTTAGTGTCCGCCAATCTGTCCCAGTCTCACCAGCACCATCCTTCCAACGACAAGGATGGCAAGAAGAAACACACCCGCCCAACATTCAGTGGTCAGCAGATCTTCGCCCTGGAGAAGACATTCGAGCAAACCAAATATCTGGCCGGACCAGAGCGTGCCAAGCTCGCTTATGCCTTAGGAATGTCCGAGTCGCAGGTTAAGGTAAGCAAAAGATACATCTCTACATCACATCTCTTGAATCATGAAACTTGAAACTCCGAAAACAGAGACTCCACTCTGAACCTTGGCAAATGCAAATTAAAAACTCATAAAAATGGCGGGTTGATTGCCTCAAACCGAACCCAAACAAGATACAAGACACAAAACAAAAAAAAGAAGAGAAACTGACTCCCAAAAAAAGGTAGACAGGAGTAGAGACAAACTCCGCTTATTTTGCCCCTGACTTTTCTCTCAAATTTGCATTTTTATTGAAAGGCAAATCTCGTGGATTTCCAGCCTTACCCCGAAATACAAAATGGCGCCAATGGGTCTCGATGGTGCCCATTTCCCCCGGGCAGGACCTCGTCTCCCAAAGGCTTAGTGCAATGCTCGAAACACCGTTTTAAAGTTCCCCTTTTTTGTGGTTGATGGTCGTCGCCCCCATCTAGGAAAAAACGAGGGAAATGTTATCAACAAATAAATCCTTTGTGTCGTCAAATTTGTTGTCATCAACTTTTGTTGTAATCCGACCCGGGGAAACGCACGTGTCACGGTTTCCGTCCGTGGTCTCCGTCGCGTGTGTCGTTCGGGATTTTGTATCTTCCACCGCGCAACCGTATCTGTATCTAAAGCTGTAGCTGAATCTGTATCTGTATCTGAGCGGGGGTCTCCTTCACGCTGGCCCCTGTAATTTTGAATTAGTTGTAAGCCGGGCAAGTTAATTGGGTTGCGGTGAGTTTTTAAATGGTTGTAAAGCGTCAACGAAGGAGTTGGAGAACTCGGGAATATTTTAATATTAAATAGAAAATATATTTCTCTGAATAAGTATTTAAGTTACTTTATTTGAAAAGCTAAATATATCTTAGAACCCTTAAAAATTTTATACTATGTAATAACTTTCTTCCTCTAAAAAATGCAAATGTAATTACTCTTACTTCTTTGAAATCACTTGACTATCATTGACCGTGCCTTCCCAATCAGATTTTCTGATTAGAAGGACATGATTGCCTCATTTGGGCGACATTTCCCCCTGATTTCCCATTTCCCCCCTCAAAAGGGAAATCCTTTTCACGCCACACAACTGGGCGCAGTTCAGGAGTGGAAAAAGAAATCACGTTTATGATGAGGAAAAATGATTAATTGCCAAAGAATGAGGCACAGGACAGAGAGAGTAAGAGAGAGAGAGATAGAGAAAGACAGAGACAGCAACCGGGACAGGAATAGAGATAGATAGATGAACATTCAGGATTGATGGCTTGAGCTGCAGCTAAATATGCGTCATTTTGTGCTAAGGACTAAACAGAGGGAAGGGAGAATGCGCTGATGACGAGTACAAATGGACAGAGAGATGGATGGAAACTGCAGGATTTCGGGTTGAATTTGGGCTCTCAATTTTCCCCCCATTTCCCACCCCCTCGCCTTCTCTTCGCGCTGTCTCAACTCGCCTCGTCTCGTCGCCCTGATAGACATGCCAAATGACTGCATGACTTTTGGGTGAGTGTAAATTAAATTCTGCACCCGGGATGGCACGAAATGCACAAGGGGGGACGGGGACTTGGTGGATCCATGATGGCCATCCTGCCAGCCAGCTTCATACATATTCAATTAGTGTGCGTTCATATGTGTGTGTGTGTGTTGGCCAGAAGCACAGACTCACTGCCAGAGCCAGAGTGGGATGAAAAACAGCCATGACGATGATAGTATGCAAATTGACAAACAAAAAGGCACAAGCCGGACAACAGCCGCCCCCAAAAGCCAAGCCAAATTATGACAGACAGACAAAATGCAAAGTGGCCGAGTGCACAGAGGAAAATGAAGGAGTAACCCGGTGGTTGTTTAGCAGCCGAAACTTTATATTTAAAATATTATAAAATTCAAGAGCCACACTCTAAAATACTCAAACAAAATTTTAAACAATATTTAAAAGCGTCCTAATTTTAATTCCTAAGGAATATATTTTCATTGAAATTTAATATTATCTCCATTCCTAATCCTTTTCTTTGTATTTAACTTAAAATTATATTTGAGTTGAATTCCTAAAATGAAAAGACATCAACAAATATATTCAAAGGGATTCTAAAAATCTTGAAAATAAAATTTTCTTAAATTAAAATATAAGATCCATGCCTAAAGCTTTTCTTCGTATATAATGTTTGAATAGAATTCTAAAAATCTTTTCTTTTTTTGATATGACCTATTAAATTGTATAAGATAATCCTTCATACCTAAAATTTCAAATAATATTTTCGCCATTTCTAAGTTATGTTTTCTTAAACTCAAAATAAAATTTCTTGCAGTGCCTGCATATGGACGCGGGTGGTTGGCCAAATGATCTTGACAAGAATAATTGCGCTGTTATCATAATTAAAACCGTTGTTGGACACAGCCAGTGAGGGGGGAAGGCCGGATGCGAGAGCGAACTCCTTTCGTCCTTCGTTTTAGCAATCATTTAATGCAAATGGTCGCCATTTTGTACGCCCTTATGAGAGGAGCTCCAATCCGATGCTGCTCCCCCGAGCTCTCCCTTCCGCCGCCCAGTGAATTATAGCGTCTGTGGCCATTATTAATGACATACCATGTGTGTGTGTGGGTGGGTGTAGGAATAGTTAGGAAGAGGTCCACTCCGGGCAATAAAATTATTGCATGCTTTGTTGTTATAGCTTTTTCGTGATTTTTGCCCGCTCTCAGCTCTTGTTTTGCATAAATGTAATGGCATTTTGGGGTCGGGTTCCCCTGATTGTTCAGTCAATGTATGTAAACACTTTGGGATTGGGATTGTTTTGCAAAATAGCACAAGGTAAGTGAGTTGGGAATAATGGCCAGGGCATAGGGACAGCTGCCATTAGGTGTAATTGGCTCAAAGCAAAAGATAATTTGGGGAATTAATTAAATAGGAGGGATGAGCCAGCACTTTAGGAAATTTTAATGGAATATAATAAACGAAATTTGAGTGGGAATTTGTATATAAATTCAATTACAATTCTTTTGGTGAGCTAGTTCTTAAAAATAATGTATTCACACATTCAAAAACCATTTATAAATCGATTCAACTCTTGGTGAAATCAGCTAAATCTGTCAAATAAACACTTTGGCGTTTATAAAAACCTTTTAGCATAAATGTTTCCAAATATATACCACAAATCAAGATTCTATTCAGCATTTCTAGGAAGCCATCAATATTCAGGCTGCCATAAAAGAGCATTTTCGGGAATCTGGCTAAGTGATATCGGTCGTAGCTGAAAACAATATTTTATTATGGCTAAAATGCCTCTTTACGATCTGTTACTCTTGATGATGAGACAAAGAGCGGACCACCGCATAATTAGCACCAGAATAATGAAAGCTTATGGAACCGAACTCGAGGCGACTGTCAGAAGTGACAGTTTTGGCAATGACAATGGCCCACGAGAAGTGACACGACCGACAATGGGCTTGAGTTCATAAAAACTTAAGACAGAAATTTGAAATAATCTCTAATTGATTTTCCTCGACGGACCAAGCAAGAATTCCATTGTGGCCGACTAATGGATTTGATTGTGTGTTAATGAATGGGGGGTTTCGTTTGGAATTTACATATTTGAAGACGATTTCTAGGGTTGCCCAACAATTAGTCAAATATCCCGGAGAAAAACCCCAAAAAAAAAAAGTAACAGCAACAGAAATCAAATACATTTTTATGGCAGGGCTCAAACCGTGAGTTGGCTTCAAGTTTATGGCTACAAAATACAAAATCAAATAAATCACAAACTCACATAAATACGGCAAGAGAGACCATATAAGGAGCGAGGGCGAGCCGGCCATACGAATTCGAAAATTTACGAGCCAGAACTACAAAGCACACACACTCAGATACTCAGATGCTCAAATAAATAAATAAAAAATTCTGTGCACCAATAGGAGCAAATAAAAGAGATACAGGAGGGGGACAGGACAGGAAAAAGGTGAACGAGGTAGGAGCCAACTTGTCAGGGTCGATGTTACCAAAAAGGCATTGGCCAGCATTGGCCATGTTGTAAATTTTCATGACTTTTAAGTATCCTCCCCGCACAGGACGCGCGTAAACAAATAAATTTCCAATTTGCCCAAAGAGTCATATATTTCGATGCCGAGGGTTTTTGGTTTTGACATTCCCCGTGTCCCTTCCTACGAAATTTACATAACACTCTTTATCCTTATCGGGGGTGCCCACCTGACGGATGGGCGCAGGAAACAAAAGGCACACCCGGTCCTCTGACTCCAAACTCCTCTCCCGCTGTGGTGCCAAAATCGAATATGTTTTATAACATTTTCCCTTTTGTCGGAGGAGTAGGGGCTGCCCCGATCCTGCCGCCATAAATAAATCCCAATACGAATTGCTAGCGTAGCGTAACGTGACCAAGGCAAATTGATTGCCACAATATTTGATTGACTTTGACATGTTGGCTGTCATAAATTGTGTGTCTGTTCGCTTGACCATCGCCCTGAATCAGCCTGAATTTTGCTATGTGTACCTGTATCTCTACCTGCCAAAGGCGGCTTCTAAGTTCTTTAGCTGCTGGCTATTGGCCATAAACATTTTGTGGCAAGCATTTGTGAAATTGTAGTCGGGGATTTTAATGTTTAGAACACTAAAAGCATAGAAAAAGGCCACAAAAAAATATTATATAGTATATAAAATTGAGGAAACATTGCGGAAAAATTAAATAAAATTCAAGAAGTTTAAATGAGGGAAATTATAGATTAATTCATAGAAAAGATTGTAATTGAGATTGGAGGAAATTAGAAATATTTATAAAGAAATATTTATCTTAACAAAGCAATTGTTCAGTTTGATTTTAAATATGTTTTTGATTAGAATACCTAATTATACATTTAAAGCTGTTTCTTTAAGACATAGCTTTAAAAAACATACCAATATTTTGGAAACATTTCAGTATCATGGCCTATACAATTTTTAAAGTATCTCTTAGAATTTAAACCCTATTCCAATGCCTCACAACTTCAATATTTTTGCCCTAAAAACCATCAGCAATCTGTTGTCAGTGAATCTCACTCAACCAACGGCAGCATCAACTATGCTTTAGTGGGTGCTAGATGACGCACTCACCATTCGCAATATGATGACGACAAAGTGGCAGGAGGTATGGGGGGGTGGAAAAGCCAAGGGAAAAGGAAAAGCAAAGGAAAATGCTACAGAATGCCAGCAGCCACTTGCCCCAACTTGCTCAATTTTCCGTTTTTGCCCATGGCTCAGTGGTAAATCCCGTAACAACATGGACACAGATGTTACCAAAAAATAATGACCATGAAAAGCAGCCTTAATGATGCTGGCTAATGTTGTTGTTGTTGCCGCCGTGTTGGCTGTCTGTTGTTTTTCCAAAAAGGGCCAAGACACAGCAGCACTGTCTGCTGCTCTCCACTGCGGCTTGTAACACACGGAAAATATTAATTGTATTTTTATTTCGCATAATGTTGCAAATAATAATTACACAAATGTGCAAATGAAGTTGTAAATTATCCTGTATCTGGTTTAATTGCACCTTTGGGCGGTTGTTTGCTCTGCGTTGATTTCGTTAAGGATGCGGAGGGGAAAATGTTTAACAAAATGGTTATGACTCTGGTCTGGGATAGGTAATTATGTTGATCTCTTGATAGGACATAATGGAAATTAACTGAAATGTCCACGAATTCCTAAAGAATGATATTCTATCATAAAAATACATATTTAAAATAAAATGGATTTCTTTGTAACAAAATAACATTGAGAGAGTCCTTTTAACATGCTTAACAAATTTTAAGTCGAATTCCCCCATTTAAACTGGAAAATCCCGGATCTGAACAAGAACTCCAACACTAAGTGGCCATTTATAGGCTTTGTTAATGATTCTAACTGCAAACAGCCAGCAAAAATCTGCTCCATCATCAGGCAAATGTAGAAATTATGCCGATTTTGAGGCAGCACACGCTTTCGAGGCACGAGGAACAAGCTGCAAAACGTGCCTGGGCTCTTGGGTGGTGGTGAAACCCCCCTTTTAAAACAGCCAGAGACTGGAGATGGAAGGGAGGGAAATGAGGCGGGTTTTTGGCCAACATATGTTGCCACAGAGCGAGGAAAACGAGGCCGGGCAAAATGAAGCGCAGCCAAAGACGTTAGTCATGGTTTTGTGCATAGTTTTTGCCGCTGAAACAGTTGCTGCTGCTGCTCCCGATGCCGGGCAACATTTCGCCATTTGGCTGCCCAGGGCTTAATATTGTCTTAATTGAGGGTTAACCGGCGTTGATGATGCGACTTATGGGCCCACATGCCCACGCCCACGATCCCTTCCTCTTGGCCACTTAATGACTTTGACAATGTGACTCGCCTAATTACACATGCAGGCAGCTTTCGACTTAAAACTTGAGTTTCTGCTAGGGATGGCCTGGAAATAACGATATTTTATACTAAATTCGAGTTGAATATTTGTTTTATAAAAAAAAATTATATATACTTTATAGATCAATGCTTGATTTTTAGTATTAAATAATAGAATTTCCTATGCGAATCAAAATTTACCTTGATTTATGGAATAATAGATCTATCTTAAGAATTTCTAAAGATTATTGATAATGTGTTATTTTTAAAACAATACAAAACCCTAAATTTTGTCGATGAAATATGTATCGATCTAATTGTATATCATCGCTTATAATAAACTCACTTTTATGGTATTAATTTAACTTTTCCCTTGTCGATAATTAAATCCAAATGATTTTTTCGATTACCAACTAAACCCGATTATTTCCGATAGGCCGACTCTTCCACTGTTTTTGTTCATCCCTATTTCTTGAACTGCTGAAAACTTACTAAATTGAAATTTCTGTATTTCGCTTTGCAGGTCTGGTTCCAGAATCGTCGCACCAAATGGCGCAAGCGGCATGCGGCGGAAATGGCCACCGCGAAGAGGAAACAGGACGACATGGGTGGCGATAACGATGGCGATTGCAGCGAGACCATGGACAGCGATAACGAAAGCATCGACTTGGGGGAGTCCCCCGCCCAGAGCAAGAGATGTCGCAGCAATAGCTCCGGCTCCTCCCAGCAGCAGCAGCAGCAGCAGCAGGATAATTATCGCCATTAAAACGAATTTACAAACTACGGACGAAACTCGCAATGAAATGGAATGGAATACACTAAAAATAAATTTCAAAGCGCCAGCTAATTAGCTAGAGAACCCAGCAGCCAAAAGCAGCAGCAGCAGCAGCTAGACACAATTGCAGCTAAATTATTTGGGTTTGAGTTTTAAGGTTTTGCCACTTTACCGTCTTCTGAAGACTTCATCTTTTCCTTTCACTAATTTCCCCTCCCCTTGTTTATTAGGTGTGTAAATATTTATGTTAATTTTATAAAAAAATGAAAAGAATTACCTTTAATATGAAGCTTAATTAACGTCGCTAATTGGTAAGGCACAAGCACAACAAATTAAACTGAATTTATTACATATTGTATGTTTAGTTTCTAATCCCTAACTTTAATGTAATTTCGTGCATTAGAACAGACCTTAGTTCTTACATTTAAAATATATATTTATATAAACTATTAACGATTAACTATGCTAACTGAGATTGCGCCACACAATATTCACAATATTGATGATGATGACACTGAACGCGAAAGACGATTGATTAACTATTGCAGTAAATAATATGTAAAATGTACTTAAATTAAATTAAATTGTAATTTTAATTATTTCGAATTGATAAAAACAAAATAAAATGCAAGCAAAATATACAAATTAATGCTGAAAGTGTTTTTTTATGAGTTGGAGAGGTGCAAGTATATAAATTTAAGGTTTTTAGAGGAATGAGATTAAAGTTATTCATGAAGAAATATATATTTTTTCTATGGCCAAAGAATCATTGAAGCTAAAGTTCTAATAAGAGCAAGTTGAATCATAATTTTATGGGTTTCCTATAAATTAAGCTGCCTTTATGATTTCTTCAAATCAGGATTAGTTTAAACCCTTAACACCTACACAGAAAATATTGTAAGGTTCTACATAAAAACTACGACTAAATCCGATCAGCCAACTCCTACAAGAGAATTAAGAAGCGATTCTTCAGATGGCTTAAAACTCATAACAATTACAGACCGGAAATCTGCTTTAGGCACTCCTCTCCTGCAGTCAATCCGGTCGACAGTCAGTCAAACGACAATCCGTCAAGCGGACAAAGTCAAAAGGATTAACTCGAAAGTATTTCTTCTGGCCAACAAGGTGCAGACAAAAACCGAAAACGGAAAAAATGTATGAATGAACGTCACCGGAGAATAAGGGAAATGTGTGAAAAGAATCAAACTAAAACCATAAGATTGATTAACTGTCAATCAGGCGAGCATATGAGTAGAAGACATTGGACAGCCCAATGAATGGAATCGAAGCAGGTTCAACTGGCAAGACGATACGGGGTGAAATAACAATAAATATCATTAAATTATGAATGGTAATAATGGGTAAAAATCACAAATGCAACAAGCTGATAGAGTAATGAAGGATGGAAGCGTGAATAAGAAGGTTAAAGTGTGACTAAGGTAATCAAGAATAAAGATGATTTTAGAAACCATAAATATAAATAGAAATCTAGTCAGAAAATATAAGAATTCTGTATAAGGCATCTGTGGAATATTGAGTAAATCTTCTCTGAATAAAAATACCACCAACGACTCTCACGCACCCATCTCGAATGGAAGATAAAAGAGCGAGGCTTGGCCTATCCGCGACTCATTGAACTGAAACTGGCTAATGACTCCCCGGGCACTGACTGTTGCAACTACCGAACTGCCATTGTTGACTCGCATCTAATGGAGCACCCACATTAATCATGCTTTAACAGCGAGTGCAATGGCAAACAATCGTAGCTCTTCTCTGTAAGGGGGCTATGGGCCTCAACTGGGTTCGTTTCGATTCAAAACGCCATTAGCATACCGGCGATAATTACCTAGAGAAGCCATTAGCGGCAACTCCGTAAACAGCCGCCGTATTACGTGATATTCATAGGAAGAGAGTCTTGGAATATACAATTTCAAATCAAATTCAAGAAGAATGGGGCAGGCGGCTTCTTCTGTGCGAATTCTGCAAACTCATGGAACCTATTGAACCTGGCACGTTTCCCCTTCAATTGGATCAACTTCCGCACAGTTCCGGTGAGTATTTCTATCGCCTTTGTCTTGAGTACGCGCCCAAAGTCAACTTCCAGCAATTGACGTCCGAGTGTGAATTGCCTTTGAATTTGCCATTTCAGATCAGGTTTACTTTTTCACTTTTCTCCAGCTGCGCAGGCGTCCTGCGAACGTGCTCGTCTCTGGTTTCCTTTTTTCGCACTCGCATGAGGATCGATTTCGTATCGGATCGGATGGGTTTCAGGTAAATCCCATCTAAGCCGCTTATTGACGCTGAGGTTAATAGAATTTCGGGCAAAAAGAAAGCAAACACAATGAACTGTGCCGCCTGTGTGCGAACGTGTCCCAGGAGGACAATTTGACTTAGGACCTCAGGCCTGTGTTAATCTCCTTGCTGAAATATTGCAAACTGACTTCCCGAACGGGGGGGTTGCCAATTCGGTTTGTTTGTGTTCTCTTCGTGTCAAATATAATTTGATTAATTGCTTTATTGTTTTTGAGGATTTTAGGAGAATGCTCAACAGCATTTTGGCCTTGCATAAGATTATGGAGCTCTAAAAATTATACACTTAAAAGGATTTTAAGTGTTACCGGGGTTTAAGTTTTACTGATCTGGAACGGATTTTAAAGGGACTTTTTACAGCCTGTTGATTTTTTGTAGGTTTTATTATTTAATCCCATTAAAACATGTTAAGGAAGCAATATTTGTATAGATATTCATGGATAGGTATCAATAAGGCGAAGCGATATGCGTATTCTTTAAATAAATTTATAACCATAAATAAATTTTTTTCAGGAAAATCAAAGTTTAAAATAACCATAACTAGGTGTCAAAAAGCATTAATTTCAATTCAAAAAACATTTTTGAGCTAGTTTTGAATAGGCTAACAAATCTGCATATTAAGTTTCAAGTTTTAAAATTTTAAATATTTTGTAAAATTTTGACAATTTTAACGATGTGACCCTCAACAAAAATTTGAAAAATTGACTACAAATTTTATTTTACCCAAACATATCTAGGTCGATTCGACTGCAGATGCTGATCAAGAATATATATGATTTATAGGGTCGGAAATGACTCCTTCCTGTTTTACAAGCATTTAACTAAAATTAAAGGACATAATTGTGGCTATTTAAAAAACCAATATTAATGGACTCTCTAGTATTTTTAAATATTTCCTATAAGTTATACCCACACACTTTAAAGATGGAAAAGTGCTGCGTCTCCCGTGATTTCAACTAAGCTTTCAAGAAAGTTAAAAAGACGGCACAGCCTTTAAGGAGCACTCCTCGAAAATCGATACGATAGCGAGTTGGAGGCGCTGCACCCACTGAAAGGGGAGAATTCCCCTTTCGAGGGAATTACGAGGACGGGCTGCTATGTATTCACATTCGAATGTGTGCTGGCCATAAATAGCAGGCCAACAAGGGCTTCTCTCTGGGATTGCTGGCCAAAAATGTACTCCAGTCGGCAGCAGTTTAGCCTGACAATGACAGGCCGGAGTTTTTGGAGTTGGGAGCGGAAAGTGTGGAGTTTGTGGAGCTGGCCATACACCCCTTTCGGACAGCGGATTTCGGGGTGACACCTCATGAATGTCCATGGAGTGGAGGCGAAATTGGGCGGCAAAACATGGACACATTCACTTAAAACAAAAATAGTTCAGAAATTTAGGAAATAAAAGAATAATTCCCAACTGATTTTATCAAACAGAAATTAATAAATTTACTAATTAAGTTGTTACAACTTAAATTTTTAGGAATTTCTAGAAAATTGCTATTTGGGAAAACTGTTTATAAATTTAATAAAATATATCGCAAAGTTTATAAGATTTTATTCACAAATGAAAGATCAAAATCGATTAGAATATAATGTCTTTTTTTTGTTATCGAATATTTTTCAATATATAGCTTATAATTCCCAACTGATTTCAACTCGAAAATATAACAATGTATATTTTCTTAGTGTCTGAACCAGAGCGGGATTGGACGCTCTACTAAATTGTCCCTCGACACAAATTCGAAATCGATAAATGATAAAAATCAACAGAAACTTCATGGATGCTCTCCTCGTCTCCTGTTGCCATCCCACTTGCTCCTCCTCGGTTAGCCTTTGCCGTGCGCCCTCTCGCTCGCACACTCACTCAAATGATGGCGTCGGCAATGTCGCTTCATGAAGCTTTTATTGTCTGTCTATTTCTAAGCTTTGTACATGGACTCTCAACTCCTCCACTCCACTCCTCCACTCTGGACCAGAAAGGGATGCCCACAGTATGGCCATCTCGCTTGCACCGGATTAGATGCGTCCTCTCTCTCGCTCGCTCGCTCGCACACTCGGCAAATATTCGAAAACTTACCAAATTGTTTTCGCTGCTGGGGTTTTGCCGGGTGGATTCCAATGCTGATGTACGAGTGCGAGAGCGCTCCCTCTCGCCCATGTCCTGTCTATTTTCCTGGGGCTGTCTCTCTATATCTATCTGCCAGCGGGGTAATATACGATGTCCTGGCACACGCTGTATCCGTATCCCTGCATCTGTATCTGTGAGTGGGTGTGTTTCCAGCAGCGGCAAAGTCCTTGTAGGCAGACATCGACATTGATTATGCCGTGTTTTTCTTCTGCTTCTGCCCTTATTCTGCTGTCGCTGTCGTTGTCGTTGTCGTCCTCCGCAGCGAATTGAATTATTGTTTATGTTTATAGCAAAACAATGTCGGAGTATGCGTTTTTAATGATCATTGTAGGGGCAATCTATTTATATAAAACAGGGAGAGATATCTGAGATGGGGAACGTAGCAAAAAGGGGGCCTATTAAAAGATGGCTAAGTTTCGGATGACAGTTTTTTGAGGTTTGGGGCAGGATTCCCAAAAAAAACTGTGATAAATGGGAAGCCGATAGGAAACTCTAGTTATTTTTAAGTATATATGGTATGTATCATACAAACATATATTTATTGCAAATTAAAGTATTCATTACTAATGATTTTTTATTTTTTTTTAATTTAATTTATTTTATGTTGATCAACCAATTAAATGGTTATAAAACATAGGGACTAATAATATTAACAAACATAACAAGGAACATAACAGCAAGGATAGAAATACAGATTTGTTTTAACAATGGAAATTAGTTTTTGGCTACTGGAGTAGCACTCGCGTCCTTTCCCTCCCTCTAGTCCAAAGGTCTCCGGGATGCCGCCTCTTCAGCCTTCGCCTGGTCGTCGGGATAGCCAATGCACACACTAACCACCTAGCGTCTCATTACTAATGAATCAATAAATTCGTTTAGATAAAGTTGATAATAAAAAAAAACTTGTAATTATCGTAAAATATAAATTAACAAGATGCTGCAACGAAATTATTATAAATGAACCCCAAAAAATTATATTACGTATGAAAAATCCCTTAAAACTCTTCAATATTTTTAATGTAAATAAATTCTACATTTTATTCTTTGAGGCAAAAAAAAAATAATGATTTCAAGATAACTTACTGGTACAAATAAAAAACAAGATGTCTTGTTACTTATTACTAAATAATATATGAAGTTGGAATGATATATTTAATGATCATTTCAAGTTAGTTATAAGTTAAGTTAGTAACATTTTTAAATAATTTTAAAATATATTTACTTAGTTTCTTTTTACTAATACCACAAAGTTTTCACTAGTTTTTATCCACCTGACATTCTAATCTCACTCCACAAAGCAAGACCTTCTTCTAAACACGCCTTTCCATACTTGAATAAAACCCCCCAAAACCAAGAAATCCCCAACATTTTTTAATTAAAAACACAAAGCCAAATCAATGGAGACGGAGACTGTTAATGAGCTGGCCGAATCGAGGGTCGCAGGGTACAGTAGCCTATCAAATATGCAACAAACACGTCGCAACATTGAGGCAAACAAACACAAAGAAATCCACAAAAAAAAGGAGTAAAAAATAAATAAAAAAAATACAAACAGAACAAAGGAAAAACAAAGCGGCAGCGAGAAGGTCAAAACGTAATCAAGTTGGGGCAGTCAGTAAACAGCAAAGTAAAGGCAGCGGATCGACGGAGCGGAGCTCATTATCTTCACCACAGAGGTTTGAGTCTTGAGTGGAAGCGACTGAGTGAAATGCTGGCAAGGGCAGGCCACGCCCCCAGCGACATGCGCAAGATGGCCAGTGTTCCGTTTCCAAGCCGTTTCCGTTTCCCCTAATGTGTGCAACAGAGATGGCGGGTGCGAGAGAGAGAGACGGGCGAAAGGTGGGGGTTAGCCCCATGTTTTTAACGCGCTCGACATGAAAATGAGCATGAAACGTGCGACAAGCGATGGAGTCCATTTTGAGTTTATTGTTTGATGATTTGAACATTTTATATATGTATGTACGTAAGGCTTTTTCTTTGTGTGTATGTTAGTCGCTCTCTCGCTCTCTCCCTCTCTTTGTTTGTGTGTGTGAGTTGCTGTAGTTGTGTCTCTTTTTTTTAGTAATTGCTTTGATGCTCGCTAGTTACTCGGCTTAAGCTTAGGGCTATCTCTGTCATCCGTAAAAAGAGGTTCTTTTCGTTGTGCAGAGAGAGAAAATAAACTTCAAGTTCTCTTGATTAGGTTACAGAAATTTAAATATATTTTATATTGTAATTTGTGCTTAATTTAGATCTTTAAATACAACCCACAAAATAAAATTAGTTAATCAAATTAGATTTTTTAAATATTCATCAGTACAGAGCTCTACTTTTCCTTTGTGTACATTCCCATACTCTCTCTTTAATCACAACTATGCATATATTTAGTCTCTTGTTTGCCTAGAGCTCTGCTCCGCTCTCTTCTTTCTCGTCGTGCTGTCGAATTTATTGCTCTTTGATTGACATTTTGGGCAGCGTCAAATTGCAATTAATTTGTCATATAATGCATGCGTCACGCTATCTCATCAATTTCTATTGTTTAAACGTTTGTCACCTCCACGGTCGGCAGTTTATTAATTGTCCATTTTTATATACGGGGACCCAAATCAGTGGATAATTGCCATTCAATATTCTGGGGACCTATTTTTCTTTCCTTAATATGCCTACCCCTGACTGTAACTAATTGGGGTTTCCCCTGTCTATGAATGGAAAACTCTGCAGAATTAATGAGCCCGGGATGAGGGATGCAGTTTGAGAACTAAATCTGAATGCAGAATACATTAAAATTTATAAAAGCATGAAGCTATAAAGAGGAATATAACATTATACAATTTTGTGAACGCATAAACATGTCATTTAAATTAAAAAGAATATTCCTTTAAGCATTTAACACCTAATTATGATATTTAAACAAAATGTAAAAGTTAAATATAAATGTTTTTATTATAAGGTATTGTTTTATAATTGCAACAAGTGACAATAAAGATTTATTAAATACAACTTTCTCAAATATGTATTAACATCTTAATCATCTTTCAATCGTTGAATTATTATTATAGGTATTAAAATAAATAATGTACCTATTGTAAGACAAGATTATTAAACTGGTTTTCCGATCAAATAATTTATTCATTTATTTCTATCAGTTATTCTAAAAGTATGTATAAGTAATTATTTTTAGTACTCTTATTTAAAATTTCCCTTTTCTTAGCCCTTCATTGTTAACCTCTTTTCCTGCCTCACTTCATATTCAATGATACAACCATAAAATAGTTATCCAACTCAATGAACTGCAGAACAAAGGACGAGAGACAAACTACAGAGCACAGAAGACACACAATCGATAGATGCAATTGACACTGCTCTGGAAAATCTTCGACTGACATTACAGCCATCCCATAATTTATGGCCTTTTAATTTAATGGGCTGGGCTGGGCTGGGCCCGGCCAAAGTGTCCCCCCCTCGAGCAAGTCAGACCCACATGAGATGGAAGGGTATTGTCTGCTCTTTGCCATTTGCCACTGTTGCAATTTCCGAGTTCATATAATCTATCACACATGAGGGTTGCAAATCCATTGGAAATCGAAGCGGAGAAAGCAAAAAATAAAAGCAGAGCAGCAGCAAGCAGGAAAAAAATAGAGAAAGAATCGAATAATGGCATAAATTTATCCAGCAAATGGTCTTTTTTTTCTGGGTGCTTATGTGGAAAATTTTTAATCTATAAATATCTATAAAAATCAATTTTGTGTTCACGCGACAGTTTCGACCTTAAATGGCATTTTTGGGTACGACTTTGGTTGGGATTAATTGCAGATGTTATGATTTTTTTTTCGGGTAGATTGGCAAAGACCGATTTTGAAACTTTTCTTCCAGGCGATTTGATTTGCTTTTGCTCATAGGATAATGTATGGATCATATATGGTATATTATAAAGCATAAAGGAATAATAAAATGGCGGATAAGGGTTCATGTTTTTTAAAGGAAATGTTAAAAGGTGGAAATTTCTTATATTACACTTTTTGAAGTAAATTTAAACTATATTTTCTTATGACTTTATAAATAAACTCTAAAAACTGTAAACCTTTCACACAACAAAAATTCCTATCCTGATTAATTAGCTATTTAGAAAAATCTCACATTTCTTTTTAGATAAACAAATGATAGATCACATCGGAAATCCAATTAAAAAGCAACAAACAGGACGCTGACTAATTGTGCTCAAAAGGTATATATGAAGAAGGAAATATAGGGAGACAATCAACCCGATTCTGGGGCCTTTCAAAAACACATTTATCACACTTTAAGCGGTTCGCTGCTTGTAATTCGCTGGCCAAGCTGCGCAATTAAAGATCACCCGGCAAAGAGAATAGACGAAACCTTTTCCAAAGACCCATTGAGCTGCGAAATTAGCAAGGATAATGGCAGCGGTGACAACAGCCAGGCAATCTCGTTTCTAGGGGTCGTGGCACAGCCCAAAAACTTCAGCTGCGCAGGACGGCAAGAATTGCTTCCGTTTTGACAAGGGGATGATTTCCACCAAATGGACAATCTAATTCAGGTATCGCTCGCACAATGCCACAACCGGAAATCGGTTCAATTTCGAGGAGAAAGCCAGAGCATCTGAGATGAGCAACGCTCGGTTCTCCATTCGCCGCTGTTGCATCTTTCGAGGCGAGACACGGCTTTATGTTGTTTGATTGATCACCATCACCCAATTAGTGTAAATGCGATTATGTATATGAGTTCGTGAGGGTATCAAATGTATGGAATATGAGACAGCGGCCACTGGCTTTGCACTGTTAGAAATGGGGACTTGTAAGAGGTTTCTGTTATTTGTGTTTACAGTTTAATTCTTTATTTAAAACAATATTAACAAAGCTCCTAAATATTTTTGTAAACATTTTTGTATGCCTTTAATTAATTTATTTATGTATTTTCTTATTTATACTCTAATTAAATATTTAAAATAAATATTCACCAAGCTTCAAATTATTTTAAAAAAATTTATTTCGGCATAATTTCAAAAGTCTTATAATTTATTAGTACATTTCCCATAAAACCTATCTTATAGGAGTTGCAAATATCATTTTTGTATAAATTTTTTTGGTAATCCCATAATTAAAATCTATTTCTCGCCGTGTACTCCCCCCCTCCCCTTTAAATGGCTACATTATTAGTGCACAAATTACTTTTCAGTGCCACTGTCAGTCCCTCATCAAATCGTGGCAAAACACTCGGCTTGACTGTGAAATACAATGGGATTTTCGGCAAATTAATTTTTCCCAATTGACTTTTTCGGCGGGACAAAAAGTCAACTAGGGGGTTGATCCCCGGAACAGCCCTTCTTTCTACCGCTTCCCTCCATGAGATGTCTCGCTATATCATTAACCGATCATATTTAGGGTACGGCTAAGCACATAATTAGGGGTTGTTTCTTATCTGAAGTTCTTGTTGTCATTCCCGTAATTGAAACGAGGCGACTTTTTGATTTTCTGTGAAATTGCGGAAACGGATCCTCGCCAAAAAAGGGGGAGGGAGAAAATATATATCATTAACGCGGCCACACTCAAATCGATTCGAATAAAACTAAACTGCGACAAGATGGCGCCCCCCTTTGGCATTTGCATTTAAATTGTAATTAATAATTGGCTGGAAGTGCCGCACATGGAAATGAAAATGAAAATGAAGACTCGACGCTAATGTGTAAGCTCTAATTAAATCCCCAAGAGTCACTACCCAGACATCCATATGTGTGTGTGTGTGGGGGGTGAAAGTAATTAGCGAAATCCCCGCTCTTTTCTTGTAATCTGCAAAACGAAACCATAAAAATATGCTCAGCCAAGGAAGAGACAGAGCAAGTTATTATTATTACCAGGAGGAGCACCTAAAAACATTTAACCAAATTAGCTGGAAATGCAAATGTAGAAATGACGACAACGAATCTACCAGTAAAATTTAACAACCCTCTTGGAGCGTACGCATGTGTGTGCGCGTGTAATCCGTAACACGCACACAGTGGCAAAACCATCTTGAGAAATAATTAAGATGTATGTAAATGGAGAAAATGCTAAAATTGTTAAAAGCATAATATTTCTTTGGAGGAGCTCAACTCAACTCCCAAAAACCAAAGCCCCAGACCCAGTAAACCGAACCCCCTAACCCCGAACCCCGAACTCCAAGCCCCCAACCCCTAAATGACATCGCACATGTGTTGAAATTTTTTGCTCCACCCAAGTTATAGCCTTGTTTGTCTGTGTCCGTGTATGCGACGCCATATTCTAATTCAATTATCACTTGGCCCGCACTGCGGGGAGTACGGTGGGGACTCTAAGTGTGTGAACACGCTTAAAATATTAAAAACTGACTAAGAGAAACGCTTATAATTTTTATAAATTTTTTCTAGCATTATTATTAACCATCTACAGATTTTATTAGCCTTTGGAAGGGGAGTCCCCGAAATCCACCTTGTCTTCTAAAAAGTATTGCCTACTTTTGAGGGTTGACTTAAAGGAAGAATGCCTTTCTTAAGAAATGCATTTTAGCAGGACAATAAGCATGTTTTGGGTATTAAATAGTATTTAAAAAACCCTGAATATTATAAAGAATGTATTATTTAAATTGTACCCAGAAATCAGTCGTTTTAAGGCAGCTTCAACTGTGCCTCTGCTGCATAGCAGGTCCGGAGAGTAGGAAAGAAGATTCCTCCCAGCTGACACTAAAAGCTTTGTCAACTCGCCGGCTTGGCCACGGCAACTTTGTGGTAATGCCCCGGGTACGTCACTTTGAAGCCGGGCCCCTGATATATGTTCCTACTTAGATCTGCGCGCCAGAGGAGCGTAATTTAGTAGGCGAGATGTGACAAACACGCAAGTTGCTATAAATCAAGTGTATCGGTTGGAAAAGTATTCGAAAAGATGGTGATTAAGAGCAGAAAATAAAAAAACTTACAATTTTACTGCTAAAGTAAATGTTATACAATTATTTTGATTGTACTCTTAACACGCTTTACTGTTTTTGTTAAGCTTAGTTTTCCCTACCTATTACTTGATTTAAACTACAAAATATTCCTGTGATTATTTGTATATTAAATTGTATTTTAAATTGTGAGTTGTAAAATTTAAATATATCTGTTCAAATACAATAAATGACAAGTCTACACATTAATTACATAAATTACGTACGATAAGCAACCCCAATCAATTAGCTAATTACGTTATCCGTGGCACCTAATCACCATCTAACATTAGCTATAAATCTCAAATTATTTTTACGCTTGCCAAGAGTGTGAAATCTTTTGCAAAAATCCAACAAAACCGTAACCGCAAATGTCTAAAGTTTTCGTTAGCCAAAAAATATGCCAAAATAAGCCACATCCATAAATCTCAACTTGGCCAACATGTTTCTTTCTCTAATTTCTCTGTCGCAGTCCCTGTCTCTGTCCAGGGAAGAGAGAATGTAACCGCAATGTAAACAAATTAACTAAATCAGATTCTAATTGCAATTAGTTTCTGGGCGAAAGAGTTCATGAGTTACCAAGAAGGTCGACATTCGGGTTGAGCTGTTTGTTTTCTTGTGGTGAGAAAAGAAAACTTTTAGGTTATTTACTTGGCCAAAAAGGTAAATACATAAATAACTGAACCTTAACTTGTTCAGTAAACTAATTAGTAAATAATTTGCTGGATTTTTTAAAATATATATTTCTAGGTTAAGCAATTAATAGAATTTCATCACTTTTACAATTAATTTTTAGTGGCTGCCATAAGCCGTTTTAATGGTCTTCACATAAGGCGGAAATATGGCCAGTCAAAGTCAAAGTCAAATATGGCTCAATATTAACCATTATGATGGCTGGCAATGTTTAATTTTCTGATTACACACACATGTGTGTGCTGGCAGGGAATGAAATTGCAACGCACACACAAAATTTCTAATTCTAATTACGAACAATAAACGGACGAAGACTGGCTGCTGCTGAAAAGCCTTATAAATGGCCTCACTTCATAATCCATTCGATCCACCCAGAGGCCTGGCCATTTAGCAAAAGAATTAATATTCAGATTTATGTATTAATAACATTGCCAACGGTTCCGGCTTTTGGGGTCAACTTGTGTTTATCGTTTAATTAGGAACCACGACCATATCAAGATTGCCAGCCACATGTGACCGACCACTCTCTCTCTCTCTCCCAATTGCAGTCAAAAGTCGCATAATTAATCTGCTTATGAAGCCCCGTCCGGGGGCATATTTTGGGGGCGAGTGTGACTAAGTAATAGCCTCGTAATACTCCTCCATATTAATAAAACAATTTAGTTTTATGCGAGGCCCGGTTCCGGCAGCAGCAGCAGCAGTTGCGGGTTGTAAATCACGACCGGCAAATGTTTGGAATGGGAATTGTTTTGTTAAATTCAGGGGAGTTAGAGGGGGTGCTTATAATAAACAATTAAAAATCTGACAATTCTTTTAAATTATTAAAGGACTAAATTATAAAAAATGTCGAAAATGTACAAAATATTATATTTTAATTAAAATTCAATATGAAGATTTATAAACCTAATAAAAACTGGCATAGAACGGCTTTCCGAATTCAAATTAAAGATTTTTACATTTTGATTTGTCCAAAACTTATTATATCAAAATATCTGTAGGTATCGATTTTTAAAATTTTAATATTTTATGACTTTTTGAGGGCATAAGATGGCACATTCAACTTTTACAAATTAAAATGACTGCTTTTTTGGTTTAGTAATCATTTTTGTATGTCTATATTTGTCTAAAAAATTATCATGAATGAAACGATCTATAAAGATCGATATAAATAATGCTCATATTTCAGGCAAACTTCCTTAAATTAATTTAAATATAATTACAGACTCCTGAGCTCCATTTTCCTTTTGGCAATCACCGCATTTGTCATAAATCAATTGGCTGGATAGAAGAAAAAACCTCAATCGCACGGGGGAAGGACCTGAGCTCTCATAAGTTATATAGGAATTTTTGGCAAGCTCGGCGGCGTCAATAAATAAACAAAAAGAGGCGTATAAGGTATGGCCGGAACGGTCTCCAAGGACAAAACTATCCGCTAGAAGTCCAACCAATCCACTCTTGCCTCAAACATTTATTTATGGGCCAGGCGCTGGTAGTTGGGCGGAGAGGAAAATTTACATTTTCCAAGCCACCGTCGCCGGGTCGCAGGCTGGGCAAATGACCCACGATGGTTACCTCTCGTGTCTCTTTCGGAAAAGCTGTGGAGTTGAGTGGTCCTGGGAACGCAATCAAACGCCGTCTATCGGGATTCCCTTTTTTATTATTTTTTTGGACTCGCCGCCTCTTGGCCATTTTCATATACACATGCGAGTGGCGCTTAGAGTGCGACGCGTTTCGCCATTTCGGCCCAACATATATCATTGTCTGGCCAGAAAGAAACGCCCCCCACACCCCCGGCCAAAAAAGAAAACCAAAATTCGGGAATACCAGAAACTGACTCGAGGCGAGTCGAATTCCAACCTGCCGCCATTTTCTGATTTATGATGCTATTTAGATTTCACGTGATTCGTTTTCAATGCGCGCGCTCTCTCTCGGCCACTCGAAAAAGATAGAAAAAATCGCGACCAATAAATCGCGACCGGGTGGGGGGTTAAACCAGCAAAAAAAAATGAAACTAGAAATGAATCGGAATGCTAAAAATTACAACACACAGCTGCGTGTGCATAAATCTCCCAAACCCAACAGTTTGGAAATTTTTTCTCAAAAAAAAAGATAGAAAAAGCGATAACCAAAAGAAATATCATTGAATCCAATCCAAAATTCAATTCGCTGCAAATTCAATTTTTTTGTTCAAGCTTATCAAGTATTAAAAGCGGAAAGTGAGGGGGAAATCGAAGGAAAACTAAGCTAAGGCCTTTAAAGAATATATACAAAATAATCTAGTTTAGGATTTAATATGTAAAACTAAAGCAACTATCATTTACATAAGTTATTTAACTATCATTCTCAAGTCAACCAAAAAATAGTAAAACATAAATAACTTATAATTCCACAAATTTACAAATCTGCTGCATGTAAGCTTAAATCTTCCTCCAATCAGTTGAGTAAAAACCAAATTGATCTAGCAAATTATATATCTTCAAATCCATTTCAAATTCAATTCGTTGCAAATTCAATTTCTTCGTTTTTTGGGCTTATCAACTATTAAAAGCAAATGGCAACACGTTTGCCATGAAATTGGCGGAAAGGGAGCTAAAGCTACTCGCCTCCCTCCAATTATGAATTTTGGCAATTCGATTTGCATACAATCGTCGGGCATGAATAATCGGGGAATCCCCCTGCCTGCGCGCTCATCAAGTTCATGAGGCTGCTCTGGCCGATTGACTTTGAATATTAGCTGAGCCCAGGAACTCGGTTGCGGGGGGATTGGATTTAGGCGGCGCCAGCTGTAATTGACATGCAAACGCATTCCCTGGCCTCTGATTTGATTTCCATGTTCCTCTCGCTGCTGTTGTTGTTACGCATATGATTATTGCTCCGTGAGAGGGGCCTCGCTCATGTAATTCATTTGATTAATTATAGTCCAACATCAGTTATTGCGCACTATGGCAGGAGGTTGAGAGATGGTGTGTGTGCTTGTGTGTATGTTAATACAAATTAATTAATCTTCGCAATATTGCAGCGGCGCGCAACGACGAGACTGAGATTGATTGCAGTCTCGCGAAATGGCAACATTTTGGCTAAGCTCCTTTCAGCCAAATAAGGGGAGCCTTCATTTTGGGATGGAGGGTAAAGTGACACCCAGAAGCAAGGGAAAAATAGAGAAAGCAAATATTGCAGACTATAAAATATGCGACACTGCGTTGGTAAGAAGCATGGCCTACTTTTTGGCGTTGCAATATTTTTACACCCTTGCAGGGTATTATAATTTTAGTCAGAAGTTTGGAACGCAGTGAATAATACATTTCCGACCCTATAAAGTATATATATTTTTGATTTTCGATTTTGATTTGACAAATTTTTGACAAATTTTCGACAATTTTGACGATATTACCCCTTTCATTTTATTGAAAAAATGGGTACATTTTTTGCTAAAAAATCGATAACTTTTTCAGTATTTTTATACCATGTACCGTAGGTACAAAGGTATATTAATTTCGTGCAAATGTATGTAACAGGCAGAAGGAAGCATTTCCGACCCCATAAAGTATATATATTCTTGATCAGCATCAACAGCCAAGTCGATCTAGCCATGTCTGTCTGTCCGTCTGTCCGTCTGTCCGTCTGTCCGTCTGTCCGTCTGTCCGTCTGTGTAAACGCCTAGATCTCAGCAACTATAAGAGCTAGAGTCACCAAATTCGGTATGCAGGTCGGAATGTTTTGCACGCAGATCAAGTTTGTTTCAGATTTAAAAATTTCCCCCCCACTCCCCCGCAAATCAATAAAAACGTTTTGCAACCGCAAATATTACCATATATCTTTCTTTTTGTGCATAGGCATGCATAT